>BQNB010010102.1:0-84914 GCA_026074375.1 Tanacetum coccineum
TCTTGGATTAAATAAGCTTATAGTTAGACTTTTAGCTTATTTGGTTTGTTTTTGTTTAAGCTCAAACTCACGGTTTGGTTTGTTTTTGGCTTTAAACTAGTCAAAGGTTGTACTTTCCTTGACATCATAGTTTGTAGCTTATTTGATTTGAGTTTTGTAGCTTATTCATAGCTTATGTGGATTCCTATTAAGCTTATTTGAAATTTTTGTGGCTTATTTTTCAAGCCAAGGTGTTTTTAATAGTGGTTTGGTGTTGCAAGTATCTTGTTTTGTTTGTTAGTTGACATTTTAGCAAGAAAACAAAAACATAGTACAAGTAGCGGTTTGGCTGTGGTCCTTACTTTAAAAGTAACCTGACAGCAGTTTGGTTACACATCGCAGCGGTTTGTTATTTTGCTTTGACCTCAGTTTGCCTAAACCTCTGCCATAGCGGTTTGATACAGGTTAAGCAGCGGTTTAACCCTTTTATGGTTTATCTAAACGAAACTCTGCCCATTTGAAAAGTCAACAGCGGTTTGGTGAACAGGTTTAAGAAGATTTATAATTTTTATCGCAATTTAGGAAACAAAACTCTATCCTGTGATTCCAAAACAACTTAATTTTGACCCAAAACCATAATATTCAATTCAAGAACAACAAAACCACAATCCAATCACAACACATCTACTTAAGATTCTACAAATCATTTTTACTTCATAGCAAACAATTCATTCATCATGACTACTCCAATTACAACATCCACAACCGACACTCAAATGCATAAAAAGATCATGGCAGCTGGATCAAGAGATCGACCACCAATGCTTGCAACGGGTAGATATGCTCAATGGAAATCACGTTTCTTAAGATACATTGATACAAGACCAAATGGTGATGCCTTGAGGAAATGCATTTTAGAAGGTCTATACAAGCTTACTACTGTCACAATCTCAGCTGTACCTGCAACAGATGATTCTCCAGAAGTTCTAGAACGAACAACAATTGAGACACTCTTGAACATGTCTCCTAAAAACAAAGAACATTATCAATCAGAAAAGGAAGCAATTCATTTGCTATTGACATTAATTGGGGATGAAATATACTCAACTGTTGATGCTTGCAAGACAGCTCATGACATGTGGATATATATTGAAAGACTACAACATGGTGAATCTTTTAACAATCAAGATGTCAAGACTAATTTGTTTTGGGAGTTTGGCAAATTCACTTGTCATGATGGAGAGTCAATGGAGTCATACTACTCTAGATTTTATAAGATGATGAATGAAATGGTAAGAAACAACTGGACAGTTGCTACGATGCAAGTCAATGTTCAGTTTCTTCAACAACTTCAACCATAATGGTCAAGATTTGTGACAATTATCAAGCAAAATCATGACTTGGACACAGTCTCATATCACAGGCTCTTTGACGTTTTGAAACAGTATAAAAAAGAAGTTAATGAAATTCATGCTGAGAGAATAACCAAGAATGCAAACCCATTAGCACTTGTTACTAGGGGTGAGCATATGTACCGAGAACCGCGGTTCCAAACCAAACCGATCCGGAACCGACCCAACCCGAACTGAATTTTGGACCCGCGGTTCGGTTCTCGGTTCCTTAATATTTCAAATTTTGGTTCTCGGTTCGGTTCGGTTCGGTTCCGCGGTTCTCGGTTCCGGAACAGAAGAACCGCCTGACTTTCAAAAACAATCAAATCCAGTGAAAGCAATATGATTGTCTGAAGATGAATGATAGTAAAATATGCCAGAAGTTAATTATAATGGTGACAAATACATTAACCAAACTATATAAAGATATTTTAAAGAATATCATGAAACAACTAGGTCCATATAGACATGATGCTTAATTACCTGTTTTTAAGCTTAATGCACAACTCCTTGGCATATGTTATACCTAATCCTCCATCGCTATAAAATTATGACCACATAAGTATTAATTGATGTTGAAAAACAAGTGGTAAATTAGATTCACTAGAAGCATTCAGTGGAGTGTCCACCTAAACTGTTTGGGGTTACGAGAATTTCCTATAAAAAAACATTGTAGAAACATTGTGAATTGAATTTATCAAGTCATGCTCAGGTAGAGCACTTGTCCATTGCATGCAACCTTTACTGTGTTCCTTTATTTTTGAAGTTTAGGTTAATAATTTAGAAATTTTCGGTTCTAATCGGGTAAGAACCGAAATACCCAAACCGAACCCGAGAACCGAAGGGAACCGAAACACGCACATCGGTCTGGTTCTCGGTTCTTAAAATATGCATTTTTCGGTTCTCGGTTCTTTTGGTTCCGGTTCGGTTCTTTGCGGTTCCGTAACCGCGCTCACCCCTACTTGTTACTGCTGCTCAACAATATCTAGATCCTTATTATGAAGCACAAAAATCTTACAAATCATATTCACTACCATCAATACATTCATCTTCCACCAGATCTAATGCATCTATAAAATACAAAGGCAAAAAGATAGCCAAACTAATCACACCTCCATCTGAATTAACTTCTGAAAAAGACAGTGATCCAGAACAAGCTTAGAGAGATAAGGAAATGCAAAAAAATTTGGCA
This sequence comes from Tanacetum coccineum, assembly GCA_026074375.1. NCBI lineage: Eukaryota > Viridiplantae > Streptophyta > Magnoliopsida > Asterales > Asteraceae > Tanacetum > Tanacetum coccineum. Next base: position 2,563 of record BQNB010010102.1, read on the forward strand.
CTCATTGCAAAGTACTTTAAAAAGAACTACAAACCTACCAACAACAACCTCATAAATTCTTCAAACTTTAGAAACAAGAATGTAGATACTTCTCTATGATATGTGAAAGACAATCAGACTGGTCAGTTTGGGAATCAAAGGACAGTAACTATTGTTGGGGCTAGAGATGCTGTAGGCAGTCAGGTAGTGCATCAGACTAGGAAACAATGTTTCAATTGCAAAGAATTTGGTTATTTTGCTAAGGAATGCAGGAAACCAAAAAGGGTAAAAGACTACATGTATCACAAGGAAAAGATGTTGCTGTGCAAACAAGCTGAGAAAGGTGTTCCACTTCAGGCAGAGCAAGCTGATTGGCTAGAGGACACGGATGAAGAGATCGATGAACAAGAATTGGAAGCACGTTACAGCTATATGGCAAAGATCCAGGAGGTTCCTATTGCAGACTCGTGAACTGATATTGAGCCATTGGAACAGGTACAATACAATACTGAATTTAATGTGTTTGCATTCTGAGCAACCTGAATCCATTAATAACACATGTGTAGTGGAAAAGGTTAATAGTAATGTTATTCCTGATTCACCGAATATGTGTAATAATGATATTCAGACCGACCAAAATGCTAAAGAATTTGATGATGAGCGTGCTACGCTTGCTAATTTAATTGCAAATTTAAAACTTGATGTTGATGAAAACAAAAAGATTCAAAAGCAATTAAAGAAAGCAAACGCATCATTTGCTCATAAATTGAAAGAGTGCAAATCTATTCTTGCGAAGACTAGTAGAACTCTAGGATATTCTAATAGTACTCAGGATAGTTGCCTAATTACGCTCTAAAATAAACAGACTGAGCTTGAGAAGTACAAGAATTTAAATGACTGTACAGTTGATTATGACAAACTTGAACGTAAGTTAAACAAACTCTAGGACTATTAGCTCAAAAAGAAATTGTTGGGATTACTTTAAAGATAACTTGTTCGTGCTTAAATGGTGTGATGAAGACTTGTCAAAATCTAGCAAAGGTGTGCGATTTCTCTTATGGTGCTCAATGCGTACATTTGCTATCACTTAGTATGTGTCTCATAGAAGATGAGGATTTTGTCAAGAGGTTGCGGTCTACTTATATTTCACAGATTTATTTATAAGTTCGACGTCACGTAGATAGTGCAAGACATAAGACACAAGTTTGGGAGATTCAACTTCTTCATCAAATTCGTTATACTTAGTTTTCTTCATCAGTAATCACTACATGGAGCCAACTGAGTTCGAGATTCAAGAGATGGTAAACATATTGGTTTTAGGGGAAGCTTATTGATTAAATGTTTAACCATCTACATGCACCACTTGAGGGGAAGTGTTTACAAGTTGCATATCTTCAAAAGACCCCTATTGGATGAAGACAAAAAGGGGAAGAAGATTACAAGTTTATTGATTTGATGAGACAAAATGAATAAAAGAATGAAACAAAACGATCAGAATCGTCATTAAAGAATTCTTCAAGCTGGTAGAGAATTATGAATATTTGGTCAAAGATGTTAAAGATATTGATTAGGAAACATATTAATGTGATTTAATGTGATTTAAATAGTTTCCTTATCTATTGATTTACTTTCTTTGTAAGTCATGATCTTTCCCTATATAAAGAGATCATAGACATAGGTTTTACATATCCATCCATAGAAACATCAACTGATGAGAGTCGAATAGTAAAGGTGTGTGTGTGTACACCGTAGTTAGTTATCTAGATAGTTACATAGCATAGTCGACTGATTAAAGTCGAATAGTATACCATAGTTAGTTGGTGTAGCCCCAAATTATAGTTAGGGTAATAGGGAAAACATATGAATGAAAAACCTTGTTTGATAATATTGTTTTCTTATTATTCTGCTGCGTGTTCAATATTATCTGTAAAATCTATCCTAGATGGGCTAAAACGATTCTCAACAGAAATTGACATAAAAGAAGGTTTAAAACTTAAAGCCTGTGAAATTTCAGTTGTCAAAGAAAAACACGATGAGTTAGTCAAATAGAGTTTTTTAACAAAGTCACGTTACGAAGGTCTTATCAAAGAGAAAACTAAGGTAATCACGGATTTGAAACTAAAGGAAAAAAAGATCTAGACAAATTGATTGCTATGGAAAAGCAATTAAAGTTTTTGAATGAAATTGTTTATAAAAGGAATCAATCAATTCAAACCATTCATATGTTAGCTCCCAAAGGCTCAACATTCAATGGTAGACCAACTTTTGCAAATCCAATGTACCTCAAGAAAGCTCAATCTGAAAAACCATGTTTGTATGAGATTCCATATGACACATCTGATCCTGCAAACAGATTCGTCCCTGATAGGGAAGAGACCTTGACTCTTGAAAAAGAGAGTAGATCAAAATTGAATAAAGACTTAGTGAAACCTTATGATTACACAAAGCAAAATAGTCTTTATGAAAATTTTAAACCAGCATCACAGGAATATCATGATCAGTTGGCACATGCAAATGAAGTAAGAAAGAAAATGTGGAGAAAATCTTTTGTTAAATCTAAACCAAAAATTTTCAAAAACATCGGTTTCTTACCTACTTCAAAATCAATTAGTAAAAGTAGACAAGCTTATAATGTAATGACGAATAACATAAATCATTTTAGAGAACTTGTTGATCAAGCTTGGGAAAAACATTCTCATGATCATTTTCGTGCACCAACTGCTCATGATATGGAAATGTTAATCAAAACATGTTTGATGCCTCTTTTAATAAAAACACAAAATGACAGTTTCAAATTTGTTCATGAACTTAAGCAAGAAATGCATGCTGATTTAAAGTACGTTGAATCCCTTGAAAAAGAAATTGACGAACTTGAATATGATAAAGTAGAATTTTTAAACATGTTTGATATACTTCTGCAAGAGTGTGTGTCTAAAGATGTTATGTGTTCTTATTTGCATTCTTTATCTGATTTAGATGCTCACACTGAATTACAATGCTTATATCTTCATAAAGTGAAAAAATGTGAATGTCTTGCACAAAAGCTTTCTAAACAAACTAAAATTGTTAGTAAATAAGTTTATAATGAGCTTTCATGAAGTTTTGCTAAATTGGAAAAACACTCGATTTCTCTTGAACTTGCTTTACAACAATGTCAAGAACAAATAAAAAATGACACAATTTGCAAAGAAAAAGCGTCAAATGTATTTCTAAAAGAACGTGAACAATATTTCGAAATACAAGATTTGAAAGCTCAAATGCAAGAAAAGAACATTGCTATAAGTGAGTTAAAGAAACTCATTGAGAAATGCAAAGGAAAATCTGTGGAAACTAAGTTTGATAAACCATCTGTTGTTCGACAACCAAATGCTTAAAGGATTCCAAAACCATCAGTTTTAGGAAAACCGACTCCTTTTTCAGACTCTCTTGAGAGGAAAAGTTTGTCAAAGACAAAGTCAGTTTCCAAAAGTAATGTATCAGATGGTTTATCAAAACCAGTCACTACACAGATTTTGCCTTAAACAGCAAGGCAAGCTGTAAGAAACAAAAATGTGATTAAACTAGGAATGTATCAAATTGACACTAGGACGACACAAACTAGAGCACCTCAGTTGCCTCAGACTTCTAGGAATACTAATCTCGCGTGTCTACCTCTACAGGAGTAATTCACAGAACTAATGTTAGCATACCACAGCTTAGGAGCACTCAAATGAAAGATAAGGTCGTGCCAAACAATAGTCAAGTGAAGTTTAAAAAGACTAACGTAGAAGACCACCATAGGATTTCTAGTATTTCTAATAAAACAAAGTCTGTAACTGCGTGCAATGACAGTTTAAAATCCAGAACTTCGAATGTTAATGTTGTTTGTGCTACTTGTGGAAAATGTGTATTTAATTCAAATCATGATGCTTGTGTTTCTAAATTTTTGAATGACGTGAATGCTAGAACTAATAAGCCTAAAGTAGTGCCTATTAGTACTAGATAACCCAAAAGTCAAGCGAACAAATCTGTTGCAACACCCCCTAAGAAAACAGTTGCATCAGAATCCACTATCCAGAAATCCAAGAGTTACTATAGGATGCTTTATGAGAAGACTAGTAAGGCATGGAAATGGTGGATAGCACAACAATGCCCATCAGGTTATAAATGGGTTCCTAAGACAAAAATGAAATTGGTGCCTAAAGTTAGGAAAGAAGATGTGAACACAAGTATTAGTCCAACAATAGATAATGCATCTAGGATAACTAATGTCTTGAAAATCACAAATACTTTAGGATCCAATTTGTCAAGTATTCCATCGTCCTCTAATTCTCTTGCAGATTGTTCAACTCATCTTATTCATTGTTGACTCTGGATGTACAAAGCATATGACGGGAAATCTAAAGCTGCTATGCAATTTTGTTGAAAAATATTTGGGTGCCGTTCGTTTTGGCAATGATCAATTTGCTCTAATTCGTGGTTACGGGGATTTGGTTCAAGGAAATATCACAATCAACAGGGTTTATTACGTCGAAGGCCTCAATCACAATCTCTTCTCGGTTGGTCAATTTTGTGATGCGGATTTGGAGGTTGCTTTCCGGAAATCTACTTGTTTTGTTAGAGATCTTCAGGGAAACGATTTACTAACTAGTAATCGTGGATCCGATCTCTATACAATTTCTTTTCAAGAAACGACTTCATCAACTCCAATATGTTTCATGGCTAAAGCCTCACCAACTCAAGCATGGTTATGGCATCGAAGACTTTCTCATCTCAACTTTGACTACATCAACTTGCTTTTAAAAAAAAGATATCGTGATTGGTTTACCAAAACTAAAATATATCAAGGATCAACTATGTTCCTCTTGTGAAGTAAGTAAAGCAAAAAGAAGGTCATTCAAGACTAAGGTTGTTCCAAGTTCGAAAGGAAGGTTAAATCTGCTTCATATGGACTTATGTGGTCCAATGCGGGTTGAAAGCATAAATGGGAAGAAATATATTCTGGTAATTGTTGACGACTATTCCAGATACACTTGGACTCTATTTTTAAGATCCAAGTATGAAACACCAGAAGTTCTAAAAGATTTTCTCAAGATGATTCAACGTCAAGCTAAAGTGATTACTGTTCGAAGTGATAGAGGCATAGAGTTATTAAACAAGACACTCCATGCATATTTCAAAGAAGAAGGAATTGAGCATCAAACATCTACTCCTCGAACACTTAAACAAAACGGCATAGTCGAAAGACGAAATCGTACTCTGGTTGAGGTTGCTCGAATGATGCTTTCAGCTTCTAAATTTCCTTTGTTCTTTTGGGCTGAAGCAATTGCAACCGCATGCTATACTCAAAACAGATCCATCATAATCCTGACACATGAGAAGACTGCATATCACATCATCAATGACAGAAAGCCTTCAATTTGACACCTTCACATCTTTGGTTGCACATGTTACTTAACCAGAGATGACGAAAATCTTGAAAAGATGAAAGAAAAAGGGGATCCGTGCATTCTGGTAGGATACTCCACTCGGTCTAAGGGATACAGAGTTTACAACAAGAGAACCCGATTGATAGTTGAATCCATACATATTAAGTTTGATAAAATCAAAGAGATGAATGAGACGTTTGTTGATAATAACACTTCAGGCCTCGTTCTCCAACGACAAAAGATGTCAGACTATGACAACTCTAGCCCCGCGCCCCAACTACAAAATGTTTATCCTTCAACAGATACAACAGCTCCGTCACAACAAGAGTTGGATCTTCTATTCGGTCCTTTGTACGATGAATTTTTCACTGCAGGTACTTCAAGTGTCAACAAGTCTTCTTCTCCCACTGACAATTCTACACAACAAGACACACCACCTACAAAAAGGATGAAGACCAAACTGTAATACGCAATAAGGCACGACTTGTAGCTAAGGGATATGCTCAGGAAGAGGGTATTGATTTTGAGGAATCATCTGCTCCAGTTGCTCGCTTGGAAGCAATTTGGATTTTTGTCGCATATGCTGCACACAAGTCTTTTCCAATATATCAGATGGACGTGAAAACGGCATTTCTTAATGGTCCACCGAAGGAGGAGGTTTATGTTGCACAACCAGACGGGTTCGTTAATCCTGATCATCCAGAAAAAGTTTACCGTCTTAGGAAAGACCTATATGGATTGAAGCAAGCTCCGAGAGCCTGGTATGATGAACTCTCAAATTTCCTGATGTCCAAAGGTTTTACTAAAGGTACCATTGACCCTACTCTATTCACGATAAGATACGGGGAAGACTATCTACTTGTGCAAATTTACGTCGATGACCTTATTTTCGGGTCTACAAACTCTAAATTTTCTTAAAGATTTGAAAAATTAATGCATAGTAGATTTGAGATGTCCTTAATGGGGGAAATGAAATTCTTTTAAGACTTCAGATCCACCAATCCCCATGAGGTATCTTTATCAATCAGGCCAAGTATGCTTGTAACACCCCTAAAACTCAGAACGCAGCGGAATACAACATTAGGGTGCTACTTCATAGTCCATACACACGAGTTACAGAAAACGACTCCAAAAGAGACGTTTTTGAAGATAAGTATCACATTCGATTTTATTAAAAGATCAGAGTACACAGGTCCCCAAACAGTTTTAGAAAGATAATTCCAAATGAGACAAATACGACTTAATTTTCCCCAAAAACATTTTATCGAATGTGAAATATTCACCGAGTCCCAATCCTTGATATCCACGCACCATTCCCATTCAAGAAAGCACATCATAATCACCTGGGATAAAACATGCTAAAAACGTCAACAAAAGTTGAGTGAATTCATAGAGTTTATAATAAAACAGTTAGAACACAAGTATAAATCGCCAACAATTCAAAACAAGATATGTGCATTCTTTCAATTGCTTGAGTCCATGAACCGAACCTTAACTGTTAGGATTTATGTTTTAGTAAGTTAGTACTGACAGTACAAATAGTTAGTACTGTTAGTTATAGTTAGTACCGACAGTATCTATCAAATCACAAAGAAGTTTGTTCATATAGAAGAAAGTTGTCCATGGACACCAGGGATCAATGCACAACCCTTCCCAGCCATTCGAGTTTCTCTCAAAAGAAACTTGTCTCACTTGTCACGGAGATACACACGTTATCTATTGACATCTCACTCCGAGATTGTTGATATTGAATAGGTGGCAGTCTGCTCCAGCCTTCGATTACCAAAACCAAAAGTGCACAAATCGAGTCTAGAGCCAAGAAGAGATCAAATTATAAATCTCATTAGGACACAATGTCAAAATACACTTGTTGAACACCACAAAGTTCACAAGTTGTAACAAAGAGTCCTACGCATTATCCTTGAGATCTTGCCAGAACATCTGAGTGATACTTAAGTATTCACAGTGAAGATGGAAATCCTGCTTGAGCCAACATCAAACAAGCTCTTGGTAGGTGACTTGCAAGATTCTATATGAATCAAGCTTGTGATAACTAGATATCAATTTGGGTCCAGTAAATGAATTGACGACTTAATCAGAAAGATGGTAAATATCTGATTCACTCTTACTGTGTTGTCTGCTTTGAGACGTTCCGGTAATGAGAACTAGCAAGCATGGTGAAAATAAGAAGAAAACTTAGAAAATAAGAAGAAAACTTAGAGAGAGAAAGTAGAGAGAGAAAACAAGAAAGGAAGATTAGATTAGAGAAAAATGGTAAGTTACAAAATGAATGAAAATGTAACCAACACCCTTCACCAAGTGTGGTGAAGGGATATTTATTCCCATGCCTTACTAGCTTGGCACTTGGGCTTTCTAAACGGGTCGGGCTTGGTTTAACTTGGGCTTTGAGCCCGAAACACGGATAATATTAGATTACAATCCAAGCCTGTTGAACCCGACTAGCCTATTACAATAAAAGACCTAGTTTGAATTTCTAAGACCGATAACATTCTTGTTTGACTTAATTTTTATGGTTCGATCTTTATACCCAACAACCTATTAATTTCACGACGATTCTGAAGTCATAAGGTGGTTAGGTTAGGTATAAGTCCTACGATCCAACCAGAACCGGAGGGATCTACCCAAGGACACTCCATAGTTAGAAATAGCAGTCCTTAGGTATGATTGGAGATGAATGTGAATAAGGGAAAAATGCCGACTAAGATTGAGCTAACACTGGAACAATCACAACAAGGTGTTAGTAATGACGTCTTGGTAAGCATTGAAGGGGTTGAAGAATTAAAAAGAAATGTATGGATAAAGGGTGAAAAGAAAGAAGCCCTCCTTACACCTTAGGCAGAAACCGGGTCAATACATAATCTATCAAAATCACAAAGATGATTGTTGATATTGAAGAAAGTCGTCATGGACCCAGTGATGCAATGCACAACCCTTCCCAGCCATTCGGGTTTCTCTCAAAAGAAACTTGTCTCATTTGTCACGGAGATACACACGTTATCTATTGACATCTCACTCCGAGATTGTTGATATTGAATAGACTATACCTATGATCAGGTAGATTTAAGGAATCTCCTTGACAGGGTTTCCAGCTCAAAGCGTAGGATCATCTAACACAGATGTATTAGGTTTACCAGGCTTGCTAGTTCTCATTACTGGAATGTCTCAAAGCAGACAACACGGTAAGAGTGAATCAGATAGTTACTATCTTTCTGATTAAGTCGTCAATTCATTTACTGTACCAAAATTGATATCCAGTTTCACAGTAGTTCATTAGCCATCTTGCAAGTCACCTACCATGAGCTTGTTTGATGTTAGCTCAAGCAGGATTTCCATCTTCATTGTGAATACTTAAGTATCACTCAGATGTTCTGTCAAGATCTCAAGGATAATGTGTAGGACTCTTTGTTACAGCTTGTGAACTTTATGGTGTTCAACAAGTTTATTTTGACATTGTGTCCTAATGAGATTTATAATTTGATCTCTTCTTGGCTCTAGACTCAATTTGTGCACTTTTGGTTTTAGTAATCGAAGGCTGGATCAGTCTGCCACCTATTCAATATCAACAATCTCGGAGTGAGATGTCAATAGATAACGTGTGTATCTCTGTGACAATGAGACATCGTTTCTTTTGAGAGAAAACCGATTGGCTGGAAGGGTGTGCATTGCATCACTGGGTCCATGATGTCGTCTTCAATATCAACAATCATCTTTGTTATTTTGATAGATTATGTATTGACCCGGTTTCTGCCTAAGTTGTGTGGAGGGCTTCTTTCTTTTCACCCTTTATCCATACATTTCTTTTTCATTCTTCAACCTTCAATGCTTACTAAAGGACTTCTTTTACTAACACCTTGTGTGATTGTTCCAGTGTTAGTCAATCTTAGTCGGAATTTTTCCTTTTACTCATTTTCTCCATTCATACCTAAGAATGCTATTTCTAAATTTGGAGTGTCATTTGGGTAGATCCTTGGTTCTGGTTGGATCATAGGACTCTATACCTACTAACACCTTATGACTTCAGAATCGGTCATGAAATTAATAGGTTGTTCGGTATGAGACGAACATAAACCATTTCTGGACATGTTATTTTCAAATACTCCCCTCACATGTGCTCGAGATTCGAAATTGTTTAGCACGTGAAGGAATGAGTTGCAATTAGGAGTTTAAAGATCACATTTCTTCTATATTCATATTTTAATTACAATTTCTCCCTTATTTTAAATATAAAACACCTAGTATTGAAATACAATTGATTAAAATTTGACATGGATACAAATTCATTGGAGAAAAAAATTTACCACGATATTGCATGAATACAGATCTGATAGCTTCCCCATCAACAGTATATGTTAGGTTACCAATATTTATATTAACTTGACATTGGTATGAAAAATTGATATGACACCACAAATGTTGAAGACGGAGTGAGATGCCTTAGTGAACAATGTATATTATTAATTGACATTATAAGTTTCACATTTTAATTTCACAAAAATGTGTTTGGATACATAAATTTGACATTTATGAGATGTACCCAAAACATTAAAAGGGCATAGTTTTAAAAACTCCCCTCAGAAATTGATTTCACTAATATGTCATTCTAGGTACTACAATTCTTTGAAATTTATTACGGAGGAATGGAGTGTTGAACAACAATTTTAACAAATACACTTTTATGGAAAAATACAAACAAATCTATATTGTAGACAATTTTGACATTGAAAGTTCTTTTTGAATAATTGTGTTCAACGATTTTTTAAGCACATGATGAGATTCTTTTATTTTGAGTATGAGCATGAGGCGTACACTTCACCTATTAACATTCGGGAAAGGAGGTTTATGCTTTGATATGTCATAAGACTTTGAGAATAATTTAGATATGACTATGTTTTGAAAGCGTTTGTAACTCCTGTTCGAAATTCATTTACACGCCTGTGTCGTGTTAATCAACATTCTAGGTACGTAAGTTATCGATTCCAAGAGACCAGTCGAGAAGATTCTTTTTTTTTTTCTGTTATTTATTTTTCTATGTTCTTTTTGTGGTTTTATTATTTGTGTATTTTTCTTTTTCAAAATTTTTTTATAAAGCAAAAATAAAGAGAATAAAAATATTTACAAATTGATGTTTGATGGATCAAGCAGATTCAATTGCCAGAACCTCCAGTTCATCTGGAGTCAAACATTATACGAGTCGTCTGCAATTTACTTAACCTATCTTTTTTTTTTTTGTTTTTCCGATAAGCTTTATGTAAACAAGTCGCTAAATGGGTATTCAGTTCCGATAAAGAATAATTCAACAATACCATTTTCAACCTGTTCCTTTATGAAGTGATATCTGACATCAATGTGCTTGGTACAGGAATGCTGGACTAGATTGCACGAGATGGCTATGGCTGCCTTTGAGTCACAATACATAGGTATTTTATCAAAGTGGAAGCCATAATCTGTGAGCTGAGTTCTCAACCATAGAACTTGTGCGCAGCACGCAGATAAAGACACATACTCGGCTTCTGCTGAAGACATTAAGGTGCAGTCCTGCTTTTTGGATGACCAGTAACTAACTTATCACCACCTAGAAATTGTATGCCACCAGATGTACTCTTACGTGAATCGAGACACCCGCGTGATCCGAATCTAAAAAAACAGTTAGTTCGAAACTGGTGTCCTTCGGATACCAGAGACCCATGTTAATGGAGTCTTTAAGGTACCGAAAGATCCGTTTTCCGTAGTGAGATGTTTGCTCCAGTCGAGTTTAGCTTGATAGCGAGCACAATATGGTGCATGTACTAATATTGGTCCTACTTGTTGTATGTTACATGAGTGCTCTGACCTCATACTCACGATATTTGGTTTGTCGACCGGGTACCACTCAAGTCTAGCTTCACGGTGTTTTGTAGCCATTGGAGTACCAATGCATCACATGAGGTAGTACCTGCTTTTTTATGTATCTCTTGGCATTACTTAGCTTGGTTTATAAGATACCACGAGGATTGGGTGGTTCTGGAATTCCTAAAAAGAATTTCAGCTCCCCTCATCATATAGATATCAAATTGCTGTGGATTAGTTTTCCAAATAGTTTGAAGTTTTGGGTTGTAGACCAAAAATTATGTCATCACACTAAATTTGCACAAAGCAATATGTCTTCCCATGTTTAGTTATGAACAGAGTTGGATCAATAGATCTTTTGAGATCTTCGGATACAGGAAGTTGAGAGAGTCATCATTACCACGCTCTTGGTGCTTGTTTGAGACCAATATAATGCTTTATTGTTACGGTAAACTTTGTCAGGGTGATATGGGTCTATGAATCCATCTGGCTGGTTTACGTACACTTCTTCCTTCAGAGGTCCGTAAAGAAATGTTGTTTTAACATCCATTTGGTACACTTAAATGATTTGTGTGTAGCATACGCAATGAACAATCGTACAGCTTCCAACCTAGCAACTGGTGCAAATGACTCTTCTCGAAACAATTCCTTCCTTTTGAGCATATCCCTTAGCCACAGTGAGATTGTTGAGAATGACCAGTATTTTCCTCATCACGTTTATTTTTCCAGAGCCACTTTAAGTTAATGACATTTTTGCAGAGTGGTCTGTCGACTAATTCCCATACATCTAATCGATCAAACTGATGAAGTTCTTCCTGCATTGATTCAATCCATGCAGAATCAGCCATGGCTTCTTTGATGTTCTTTGGTTCGGTTCGACTCACGGTGAGTGCGAACATACACATCTCGCCATCTGTTTCTAGCTGACGTCTTGTTCTAACTGATTGAGAAGGATTTCCAATGACTTGTTCTAATGGATGATCTTTTGTCCAACGTTGTGAGAAGGATGGTATTGATATGAAGGTATGCATGTTTGACGAATCAACATGACGAGACGATGTCTCCCATTGTTCTTGTACTGGTGTACTAAAGATGTTGATAAATTCATCGTCGTCAAATTGTGCATTTTCTGTATTGGTTTCTGCTTGAGTAATGTTCTCAGGTGCAGTGACAGTTGGTACTTGAGTTGGAGTTTGATGTGTTGAATGAATGTTCAATGGAGGTGGATCTGCAACATCGGTTGTTGTAGAAGTGTGAGTTGTGTTATGTTGTTGACGTTTATCGGGATTATCAGCAGCATGTACAGCGGAAGACTTTGACACAACAGGAGAAGTTCCATTGAGTAATTCACTGAACATCGGACTATATAGCAATTCCAGCTCATTTGACGTTGTTACTGTCTCAGCAATTTGAGAAACATTTTCTTGACTTTGTGGACCGGGACTTAAACCCCCCCCCCCCCCCCCCCCCCCCATTTCTCTTGTTTAAGTACCGTTTTGAAAATTGTGGGACCAGTGTCAGAACTGACGTAATCTGACGCCATTTGAGGCAATTCGTCAAAGTTACATGAATTGTTTCAAACTATCATTCTGTTCTCTTGTTAAATACCCGTAAGCCTTTTGATAGTAGATACCCAACAAAATACTTGCATCACCTTTTTTCCTTCATTTTATCAAGATTTTCACCATCTTGACGATGTAGCAAAGAGATCCAAAGATGTGAAGAAATGACTGACGGTTTCGGGCATCTGATGATTTGGTAGGTGTTTTCTCATGGCGAGGAATTACAAGTGAACGTTTTGAGTAAAACATGTTGTTGCAATTGCTTCAGCCCAGAAGAACAAAGGAGGCGCTTAGCATTGTTCGAGCAGCCTCAACAAGAGTATGGTTCCGTCTTTCGACAACGTCGTTTTGTTCAGGTGTTCGAGCAGTTGACGTTTCGTGTCTTATTCCCTCTTTTGCAAAGTATGAGTGAAGAGTTTTATTAAGAAATGATGTGCCTTTGTTAGTTTGAACTGTTGTAGCTTGAGCATGAAGTCCTCTTTGGACAAGTGTAAGGAAATCAATGAGAACTCCAGGTGTTTCGTCTTTGGACCTCAAGAAGTGAGTCCAGGTATATCGGGAGTAGTCATCAACAATTACGAGAACATACTTCTTTCCATTAATGCTTTTTACCCGCATTGGACCACATAAGTCCATGTGTAGAAGTTGTAACAGTCTTTTTGAGCCTCTCGGGGTAGTCTTAGTTGAAAAGACTTCTTTTTGCTTTCCCAGCTCACAAAAGAACACAGATGGATCTTGACGAAAATTTCAGCTTTGGAAGGGCCATTCACAATATTATTCTTTTGAAAGCAAGTTGATGGTGTCGAAGTTTAAATGAGATAGACGACGATGCCATAACCATGCTTGAGACGATGTTGCTTTAGCCATTAAGCAAATTAGATTGGGAGTTGTTGAGTCTTGCAGAGTAATGGAATACAAATCTGTGCCACGAGAACCTGTGAGAAGATCATTTCCGATTCAAATTCACGGATATAACATGCTAGACTTCGACAATGCACTTCTAAATATGCATCATAGAATTAACCAACCGAGAATAAATTGTGATTAAGCCCTTCGACATAATAAACCCGTTTGATAGTAATAGTTCCTTGAACCAGATCTCCATAACCAAGAATTGGTGCAATTTGATCATTTCCAAACTTCACCGTTCCCAGAAATTTCTCCACAAAATTAGTTAGAAGTTTGAGATTTCTGGTCATGTGCTTTGAGCACCCAGAGTCGACGATGAATAGAATGATCTCTACGAGCTGCAAAAGAATTAGAAGACAATGGAGTATTGGACACAGTGGAACACCTAGGAGTCTTATGTTCCAAAATATTAGCAGTTCTAGATGCATTTCCTAGAGGCATACTAATGTTTGGGTTAACATTTCCTATTTGAGACTTAGGTTTCCAATTATATCCGGGTGGAGTATACTTAGGATACCACCAACTGCATGTCTTACTAACTTGCTCATATAACTTCCTAGTTATGTTTTTAGATTTCTTGATAGTGGAGTCTGTTGTAACGGTTTTCTTACAGGATGTTGCAACAGATTGGATCACAATCTGCTTGGGTTCTCTAGTACTAATAGGCACAGCCATTGGTTGTTTAGTCCTAGAATTCACGCCATTGATATAATGTAGAACACACAAATCATGATTGTCATTCAGCACACATTTTCAAAAAGTAAACAAAAAAAGTTAAACATCGGGTATTAGCATTCAAAACTGGTCATTACAGCAGATACAGACTTTTATTATTTAGAAACTTAAAATTCTATGGTGTCTTCTACTTTTTGCTCCTTCCCTTGACTATTGTTAGACATGACTCTATCTTCCAGTTGATTGCGCTTAGGCTGTGGTCTGCTAATACTAGTAGTGGGAATTACTCCTGTAGAGAAAGACACGCGTTTGTTAGGTTTCCTAATGTCTTGATGCAACTGAGGTGATCTAGTTTGAGTAGGCTTTGTGTGCACTTTATACATTCCTGGTGCAATCACATTTATGTTCTTGACAATTGACAACATATTCTGAGGCAAAATATGTGCAGTGACTGGTTTTGAAAAATCATTGGACACATTTTGTGTGGTAACTGGCTTTGAGTTTGAGAAATCTTTCTTTGTAAGAGAATTTGAAAAAATAGCTGGTTTCTAAAATGGATTGTCTTTGACTTTTAAAAGCATTCGGTTGTCGAATAACCGATGGTTTTTCAAACTTAGTTTCCACATTATTTTCCTTTCATTTTTTCAATGAGTTTTTTCAACTCACTTATTGCAATTTCTTTGTCTTGTAATTGAGCTTTCAAGTCTTGAATTTCAAAATAATGTTCACGTTCTTTCAGAAATACGTGTGACTGATTTTCTTTGAAAGATTTGTCATTTTTTATCTTTTCTTTACACTGTTGTAAATCAAGATCAAGACTGATCGCATGTTTCTGAAGTGCTTCAAAACTCTTTGACATTGTTCTACTTTTTGAAAGCTCTTTTCAAGATGTTCACATTTTCCCCAGGTTTCTACGTAATCACATTGCAAACTAGTAAATTCATCCAGATCAGTGTACACACCAAGTATTGCTTTCATGTGATCAGCATAGTAATATTCCCTTGAAAGTCGGTCGATTTCATTCAAAAACTGTGTTTTTTGAGTTTCTAGTTGAGATTGGGAGAATCTACTTCATGTTCAAGAGAATTAAAGTATCTCAAATCAGCAACCATTTCCTCGTTCAAACATAAGTGAAATTTTCTAGGTCCGCATTGAGTCTGCTAATTTTGGGGCCAAAATTTCATTCTATTGGTTTTGATGAAACGGATAGTTGTTACCGAAATTTGTTCTTTTGGCGTTTGTTTGTTTGCACGTTCCACTCGTCAAAAATCATGTCAACACTCTTTTTAATCTTGAAAAGTTCTTTAGAGCTTTTAAACTTTGATCCCAAGGGAATGATTCATCCATTGTTTTTCTAACCAAAGTTGTTTGTTTACGAAAGACTCTTGAAAATTCCTTATTAGAAGATTGTATGATCATCTTTGACGTTTTTGGAATAGTGTTGTTCAGCTGACTTTCTTCCCGTTGTGGAACGAACAAATCATAAGATTATTCAAACTGATCATAATCAAATGGGTCTGATAAATTCGATTATTTGATCGACGTTCTTGTTCAAGACGAATCGTTTCGTTGATCGGGCTAACATTAAACACAAAGTTTATCATTATAGAAAACCTATATCATAAAGACGAGGATTCGCTCTTTGTGCTTTCTTAAGGTACTCAGGTTTTGCAAAAATTCGTTTTTACAATTACGATTCAGCTTTTCATTGTTTGAACAGATTGGCCGGTATTATATACATTATCATTCAAAAACTTGACTTTGTTTTCATAAAGCAATGACTTTATCAAGTTCCTTGGTCGTCACGAGTTTTGTATGATTAATCTGAGCCTCCTTTGCTTGTGACAATATGGAGATGGTCTTCTTGATGTGACCAAAAGCACCTTTTTCATATCCGAAATCGTTTGATTTAAATCATTTATTTTTTGAGTCCTGCATTAGAGTTTTTTCCAAAATCGATTTTTTGTATGACATAAATCCCCTTTAGCTTTTGCACACTCAATTGCCACCTTTGACGCATCAATTACGTCTATTAATACTTATCTAGTTCCGCTTGAACTTTTAAGGTCTTTAAACATCAAGCTGATTTGTCTTGGACAGTTCATTGTTTGCTTCTTTGAAAGGTTATTTGATGATTCTAAACTTTTTTTCTTAGTTTTGAAATCCTCAAATTTCACCTTTCAATTTTTCATAACTCTGTTTTGATGATTCCAAATAATTTATTTCGGTTTTTGCTGTCATCAATCTTACATTGAAGTTTCGGAATTAAGGAAGCAAGCAATCACGTTAATTAATCAAGATCATCAGTTTCATCCTGGTCTCTGAGCTCTATCATAACATATATACGTATGAATCAATTGTGATTTTTGGTGTCACCTTGTTCCGTTCAGATATATGTCATTACTAGATTCAGGTTGCTCAGGATGGTCATTTTTCAATGGCAAAACACATTAATAGTTGTCATTATTGTTTTGTACATTATGCATTGCTCCATCTTCAAGTTTGGTCCAGAATTTTCATCTGGATCTGAGTAACCTCTTGAATCTGTGCCATGTTCATATAATGTGCTTCCAATTCCTGATCTCAAGGACTCATCATTAGTATCATCCTTCCAATCAGCTTGTTCTGCATTCAATTGAACCTCAGCTTCCTCTTGTTTACACAATAACATCTTTTCCTTGTGATAAGCTGCATCCTTTACTCGTTTCGGTTTCTGACATTCCCTTGATACATGCCCATATTCCTTGCAGTTGTAACACTGAATCCCAGACTTCTGCACTACTGGAGTACCTACATTTTCCCTAAGCCCAGCAAACAATTGATTGCCCTTCTGATTTATCATACTTCGGCTCTATTGTTCTTGGAGAATTATCTTGATTAGCTCGACTGGTGTTGGATGGAAGTTTCGAAGTTGTTGTTGTGGTTGTAGATTTTCTTGAACGAGAGAGAAATTAAAGCCATGAGTTTGTCAATCTCCTTTTCCTTTGACATTTCCTCATCTTCAGTAACCGTAGCAGGTTCTGGATCATAAGTAGGAGCAGAAGAGGTAACAATTGCTTTTCCTCTGTTTCTCGGTAGACTGTTGCGATCTCGGTGGAGAATATGAGTGTTGTGGTGTAGGATGGTTTTGATGATGGTAAATGGTTGTTGAGTGAGGCAACTAAGTGTATGTGGATTAGCAGTACGTGCAAGTTCCTTTTAGCTCTTTTCTCATTGACTTATTTGGTGTTGCTTCAGAATGTTATAAAGCTTGTTGATAGGAGACATGTCTTCGCTATTGACTCTGCTAATACAAGTGTCCATAAAACCTTTGGCCATTTGGTTGTCGTTGAAGTAGATTGGTACATTCACTTGGTTGATTAGTAACGTGAACTAATTTCGGACAAGCTCATTCATCATCTTGTAAAACCGTGAGTAATACGATTCAAGTGATTCACCATCCCGTGATGTGAATTTTCCAAACTCCCAATATAAATTGGTTTCAAGATCTTGAAAATTGATTGATTCACCTTGTTTCAACCTTTCAATGGCTTTCCACATTTCACATGCATTCGGACAAGCATCAACTGTGAGTTATATCGTATATTTAGCCCTATGAGAATGATCTGAACGGCTTAGCTTCTAGCTTTCAGTTGTCTGTTGTCTGTGTGAAACATTCTTATAGTTCTCCATATACCTCTCTGTAGTGTCTTCAGAAATCCTTCAGCAACTGGACTGTTTTATCAGCCCATTGATATCGGTATGGTGGATTTTGGAGTCAATGGTGGAATGAGTTCACTGTTAGGGTTGGTGTTTAAGTATCTCTTGATCTGGATTTCCACGAACATTATTACCGGTGCTAACATTGGTGGACGATCTTTGCTACCTGCCTTCCATGATAGCATTATGAAGAGCATTTGATTGAGTTTGCAAATTGGTATTTGAATTTGACATTTTGATGAAGTTGTTGTAAATGGATATCGGATCTTAAGTGTTATGAAGTGATTGATTGTGGTTTTAAATTAATTAACGTTCACGGGATTTTACAGATCTTTGATTAAAATCGAGAAAAGAATCGTATCTTTCGCGGGATTTTGCAAAATCAAGAAGAAACCGTAAATGAATAATTAATTTGAAGTTAAGATTGATTATGAGGTTTGTTTATGTTAATTGATTGTATGTTAAGTCCAAAATGAAGTTCTAAGTCCTTGAGGTTTGTTGTCTAAAGAAGGTCAAGGTGTAGCAAGTCTCAATGAAGAACGATTGGTAAATCTCAACCAAGAATGTTTGACAAATCTCAATAGACAAATCTCAGTCTTTTAGACAAAACGCAATGACTTCTAGACAAAACGCAAGATTTGTTGAGATTTGGGCAGCATAACGTTTAGATTTGTTATAAAAAAGGGTCTTCAATGAGGCAAAACGCAGTAAGGGAAATTAGGTTTTCAAAACAAGGGTTTTCAATGGACAAAACGCAGTGTCTTTAGTCAAAACGCAATGAGACAAAACGCAACCTTGAGACAAAACGCAATGAGCAAAACGCAACCTTGAGACAAAACGCAATGAGCAAAACGCAACCTTGAGACAAAACACAATGAGCAAAACGCAACCTTGAGACAAAACGCAATGATCAAAACGCAAGAGCTTCTAGGCAAAACGCAAGATTTGTTGCGATTTGGGCAGCATAACGTTGAGATTTACTTTGATAAAGGGTCTTCAGTAGGCAAAACGCAATGATGAAGCAAAACGCAAGCAACAAAACGCAATGTTGAAGCAAAACGCAAGCAACAAAACATAATAATGAAGCAAAACCCAATGTTGAAGCAAAACGCAAGCAAGAACACCCCTTCAGATAGGCAAAACGCAGCCACGAAATTTTTTTCAAACTTACTTGTAAGCTACGAAATGATGTTAAAACCACCTAGTAATGAGGCAAGGAATTGATCTAAGCCCGAAAGTACAAGTCTTTAACACTTTTAACCACGAAACAAAGATCAAAGTTGATTTTTTTCTTGCTGTTTTTTTGAACCAAAGAAAAACAACCAACAAAACCCACGAATTTCACACAAAACAAACACTAAACACCCCTTGGCGACTGATACTACATGTTATCTCATGAATTTAATCCATTACACAACAATAATCTTTACCAATATGCTAGAAAATAATAAGAAAACTTAGATAGAGAAAGTAGAGAGAGAAACAAGAAAGGAAGATTAGATTAGAGAATTGGTGGATTACAAGTGAATGAAAATGTAACCAACACCCTTTACCAAGTGTGGTGAAGGGATATTTATACCTATGCCTTCCTGGGTGGCGTATGGGATTTCTAAACGGGCCGGGCTTAGTTTAACTTGGGCTTTGAGCCCGAAACATAGACAATATTATATTACAGTCCAAGCCCGTTGAACCCGACTAGCCTATTACAATACAAGACCTAGTTTGACTTTCTAAGACCGATAACATTCTTGTTTGACCTAATATAATTAAGGCTAACACTTTTCTTCCCTATTCTTCCACAAAATAAATACTACCATGAATCCCAATCGTCTCAAACAGTATTTACAATGATAAGGACTTAGCAACCGTGTACTCAATAATTAACTTGGGTTAAACACAATAATGTACTAAAAATGAGTACATACAAGGTAGGCTAAGGCTTTTTGGGTGTAACGATTGGTTTAAAGGGTGACAATGCTCTTTATTAATAATCTGGAATCCACTAGAAAATTACAAGAACCGTGAAAAAGGATAGGCTCAGAGGGTTGTACTAGGGTATCCTGCACTAATAACGAGTGCATGGCAAGGGTGTGGGATAGTTATATGATTGATGTAACCATCATAACAATTACAGGTTTAAAACATGGGTTAATCCTAATGCCTCTTATCAAGCTAATCATAATACTTACTATGCGGTCTTGGGATGCATCATAATAACAAGTTCTAGAATTTAGTATACTACCGGTACACTCATATGAATTTTACTAACACCAAACATTCCAGAAAAGGCGACAAGGCAATGCATACATGGTCGTAATGATGGAATAGACATGCACGCCTGTAGATTAACCTTAACTTAAACCGGGCAAAGATAAAATCATCTTGGGTTACCAACGATGGGTACCCGAATTCCTAAAGATCTAAGGGCGAACCTCACATTTTTTAGGGTGGAATTCTGAGGGTTATTGTACTAGTCATATAAATTCCTATCCATGAGACGCTATTAATACTTGGTTTTCGTCGGTATGTGTCGTAAAAAAATTTAAATTTGGGTAAAAATTACCTTTTATGTTATGTTTCGATATATTACCCATCATTTTAAGGACAAAGCAAATGGCAAATGAAAGAATAGTTTCTAAGGCTTATTTCCCCCTACACTTAAGTTGAACATTATCCCCAATGTTCTATACAAGTACCCGTTGAAACGAATAAAAGGAAAATAAAACAAGGAAAAGTAACTAGTACTCCCCTGGTTTGCTTAATAATGGAGAAGAAACATGCGATAACTAGTTAAATCGTCCTCCAAGAATCATCCAATGAAACTTCCTAAGAACTTCCAAGCTTCTTCTCATCAAATATAACCTGTAATCAACGACAAAGACAACTACACCAAGCATAAAATGTGCATTAAACCAATATACAATATGAATTTAGGGTTGACTTGATAAAGCAGTAACGATAAGATGAGAGAATTTTTAAACTCATTAGGTTTTGCAGGTTTCTAACAGAATAATACCTATATTAAATGTTATGCAAGTTTATTTCCAAAAATAATTAAAAACTTTAAGTATTCTGAAACTGAGCGTTTGACGCCGTCAGGGTTTACGTGACCCCGTGACAGGTGTCGTGGTGACGGTGTCGCGTGTAAATCATGACGCCGTCTCCACGTTCTGTGAAAACAAAATTTTTGTTTTTGATGAAAAATTTCCTGCACTTGATTCCATAAGTTAATTCATGTACAAATAGTTGCATAAAACTTGAGATTTAACAATTCAATCATATGACGCAAATTAATCTAAACAATTCATTTAACATGTTTGAATTTGGCTCAAAAGCCGGATAAATTCCCCGACACTTATTGTTTGCAAAATACATTTGATTGAAATTAAGATGAGGTTAAAGACAAACAAATCATGATTACAAGATAGATCAAACATAGTAAAAAAATGATAAAGAATTAAAACACACATGACACTCCTAATTTGCAAGAAAAGTAAATTGGGTTGCCTCCCAAGAAGCGCTTTTCTTTATTAATGAGTCTTGTAGCTAGACTCAAAGTCACACGTCCTTACGTGACTTCTCCTTCATCTTCCAATCCAGTTGCATATTCAGGGCCTAACTCTAAACATTCGTTATAGAACCCTAATATCTTACTCATTACATAGTCGACTCCTCTTCTCTTGTCCTCCTCGTTCCTAAGGTAGACCGATTTTGTGTGTTCTTTTTCTAGGTTTGACAACGAGTTGTATTGTTTTATCTTATGGGGCATTTTATAGGCAACTTCATCATCTCCGTTGGTGAACCTAACTACTCCTTCGGGTAGGTCATGAGTCATATTGGATATTTCAATAAAAGGCCTCCCTAGTACTACTTGTGACAACCTAGGGTCTATGATCGAGCTGATATCCTCGACAATCATGAAGTCTACAACATAGGTGAAGTTTCCTATGAAGACATGCATCCCTTTAATCCTCCTAGTGAAATTACTAATTCCTCCATTCGCATTTTCCCTAAGGTTAAGTTTTCTCCTTATGATCCAATTATACATCATTCGGGTCATGATATTTAGAGGGGAGTTAAGGTCAATGTAGGCTTTTTCGACATGCACATGCCCAATGTTGCATGGTATCTTAAGGTTGGAGGAGCATCCCTCCATGATGATGGGGTTTCGCAGAAATATTGAGGGGATCGGGCCACACATAAGGTACTTATGGTAGGTTAGCTCATCTCTAGTTGGAAACGTGTCAAAGTATTCTACTGCCAGTCCTTCCATTGTTGTACCTTCACTTCATTGGGACTCTCATTTTGAGGTTCATTATCTCGTATAATCTCGATGAACATTACTTCTCCATCCTCCTCTTTAGTGCAGACAAATTTTGTATTGGAAGATTGGGGAACCAATTCGAGCGATTCAAGCATCGAATTGAGCTTTCGTACATGTTCCGTGGCGATGGAAGCTAATGGATCAGATCATGGGTGCGGTTAGAGTTTATGTTTCCAAGGTTGCCTTTTTCTTCTTGTCCTACATCAGACTCATTATCTTGGGATTCTTTAGGCTGCTTGGGGTGGATTGTGATGGCGTTGATTAAGCTATGGATGTGGGTTGAGCATTGCGGATCATTAGTTAGGTATGAATGAGCAGACAAAACTGGATGAGTCCCTAGTTTTAGGTTCTTAACCGTATCGCTAGGTAGCATGCTCGCTTTTCGATCGATGATGGCCTTCAACACAGTGTTGATTTTGTTGGTCATCTCACTTTGCTGTTGTTTAAAATCGACTTCAAACTTGGACAGTCTAGCGTCTTGAGATGCCATAAACTAAGAAACCATTCCATCTATATTCGATTGGTTGTTAAAATTTTGAGGACAGTTATTGAAGGGACGGTTCGGGATCGAACCGTTAGGTTGGAAACGGTTAGGTGGGTCTGAAAAATTATTTTGGGAATTTTGGGGTTGTTTCCACCTAAGGTTCGGGTGAATTTTCCATGATGGATTGTAGGTGTCACCAAGATTGTTTTCCTCGGGCTTGAAGGTATACCACTTATCTCCCACTTCATCGGTACGCGAGGACGCGTATTCAACAAAGGCTTGTTCGGGATCTTTCATGTAATACTGAGTGTCGTGGGGACCACTGCAGATATCACACGAGGTAGTGATTTTGTTTACTTGGGTAGGTTGTGTTAGAGCAAGATGAGCTTCCATCAAGCGTTGGACTTGATTTTCGAGTTCGATTAGACGGCGGTCAGATGTACTCGGGACATCGAGGCAATGTGATTGCCTTGACCGGCTTAGCGAAATCCCTTGGGTCATTCCAACATTCATTGTCATAGATGGCGAGGTTCTCTAATAATGCCCAGGATTCTTCAGCGTTGAGTTCGCGAAGCTTACCACTGGCCGATTGGTCAATAGTTCGTCTTGTGACAGGATTGACATGGTCATAAAAAATTTGGACTTGGAGCCAAAGGTCTATGCCATGATGAGGGACTTTTTGGAGTAAGTCCTTGAAACGAGTCCATGCTTTGGATAGAGATTCTCCATGATGTTGTTGGAACATTAGGGTATCGTTGCGGAGTTTCGCGGTCCTTCCCGGTGGAAAGAATTGAGCAAGTAATCGGGTAGTAAGATCCTCCCATGTGGTGATGAATCCTGTTGGAAGACGTTCAAGCCAATTGCTAGCTTGATCGCGTAGGGAAAATTAAAATAAACACAAGCGCGGATGTTCTGAAAACTAGACTCTCTGAGCTACGTTATAGACACCGGAAACTTGACAAAAGCTATTACCATCATTGATAACAGCCGAACAACACAGACCTAAATTCTGTCATAATCTAAATCATTTTTTAACGCGATCCAAACCCTAATGAATACACCCATATAACGCGAAACCGCTTCAAATCACAGAAAATCCATTCCTTGTCACCAAAGTAAAGAAATGAAAAAAAAACTCCACAAAATCCAACACAAATCCAATCCCATTGAGACGATCACGCTCAATGGATTGATTATCCAATCTCACATATCCCACATAAACACATATAAACACATATTAGCACAAATAACACATAACCCATACATTGAAACAAATACATAAGTCAACACTAATGGTTTGACTAACCTGCTCAAGTCATGGTTGTCACAGTATCCCCTCATTTAGGAAATCTCGTCCCGAGATTTAACCAAAAGGTTCAACTCTATCATTACCAAACAATTAATCGAGGATACTTATCTTTCAAGTAGTCCTCCCATACCCAGTGTTAACACAAAGTTACTCTTTGAATTCCAACTACTTTCCACAATATAGCTACTGCTAACCACTTTGCCTGCCCACAAAAGGGTACGCATAGCAGCATAACCACTCCAAACGAAAAGAAACATCCAACTACCTGAACCTCGCCCGTCATCGAGGAGACTCGTCAAAAACCTTAAGTTGCGTAACAACGTCATTTACAACCCGGTCTCGCAACTCATCAAACAAGAACTATCTTGAACCCAAGTTATAAGTTGTTACAAAGCCTAACATTTTTGAAAAATCGGCTCGACTTTGAGTTTATTCATAAAATAACTTTAACCAAAATCACACAAACACATCTAAGGGCATACTAAGGTCTACAAGAAACCTTACGTACCTAACTTCAACTACAACTCCCAATGACCCCTTGCTCAACGAAAAAGTGTGGATACTCAGTTTACCTGAAGTCTTAAAGACCTCGCTTCGAGCCCAAATGGACCTTAACTACCACCATATTTTTTTTTCTGCTACATTTTAACCTCATAACTTCATAGTCACTATTCTTAACAGGTTCCTCAACAAAACAAAGAATTTTGTCAACCTCGATCTCATCCAATGAACAGGCTGACTAGCATCCGCAAAGCACTACTTTAGGTTAGTACCCATGAACGTGTCATGTACTCCACTTTAATTCCCAGCATCACCCCCCCCTCTCAACCGATACGCTACAAGACCGATTCTTTCAAGAATCTCAAATGGCCCTACATACCTCGGTGCTAACTTACCCTTTTTCCCAAAGCGAATTACACCTTTCCAAGGCGACACTTTTAGCATAACCCGATCTCCTACCTCAAACTCTAACGGTTACGTCTATTATTCAGCATAGCTCTTTTGACGGTCTCTTGCCGCTTTGAGCTTTACTTTTATCGAACAACCACTTATATCAGTCGTCTCTTGAACCAACTCAGGTCCAATCAAACTACTTTCCCCAATCTCAGCTCATAAAATAGGCGACCTACACTTCCTTACATACAATGCTTCAAACGAAGCACACCGAATGCTTAATTGATAACTACCACCAAAATTGATAACACATGCCCTCATTATATCTTCCAAAGTCTGACTTATACGTTCACTTTATCCATCCGCTTGAGGATGTTAAGCATTATATCAAATCCAATCACCCACCGTTCTCAACACTTTTCTGTAACGTCTGCCAAAACCACGAGGTAAATCATCCATCTCAATCTGAGTTAATCGTCACTAGAATTTCATTCCTTGCTATTATCTCATCAATATAACTCCTTGATAACTAAACATCTTGAAATTTTCTTGTATAACTAGAAAATAAGCTAACTTGGTCAGTCTATCGACCATCACCCAAATCACATCATACTCACTACTTTGATCTTGGAAATTTAGTGATAAAATCCATGGTGATTCTTTCTCATTTTCACTCAAGTATCTTAGGCTGTTGCAGCAAGCCAAAAGTCTTTGACATTGCAGTCTTCACCTCTTAAACAAGTCCGAAATTTGCTAACATAGATAGCTAATCCTTCTCTATTCATGGCCACCAATACATGTCTCCAAGGTTATAGTACTTCTTATCCGCTCCTGGATGTACCAAGTACCTTGATGGTCATGGGCCTCGACCATTCACTTCCTACCAATGGAACCTAAATACGATCCATAAAATACAAACTCTCATCTCCTTTTCTTTCCCGTTGATCTAAACCATGTAGTATTCTGCGAGTACGTTCTCTTGCTTGAACGCCTCACTTTGGGCTGTCAGTATCATTCCTCTTACTCCATACTGAATAGTTATAGCCATCGCTCAAACACGTCTAGGTTTCACTCATTCCTTCTTACTTAACGCCTCAATCACCACATTTGCCTTTACCTGGATGGTAGCGAATTTCATACTCATACTTACTATACAGTTTAATCCATAAAGTACAACCATCATCTGCTCTCTTTTCCATTTGTTGGTCCAGGTCACGCAGCATTTCTGCTGGCGCGTTCTCTACCTTGGACGTCTCACTTGAAGTAGCCAATATCTTGTCCTTAACACTTGACTGGATAGTCATGGACATTGCTCTTACTCGTCTTAGTTTCACTCTCCCTTTCTACTCAACGCATCAACCACTACATTTGATTTATCGAAGCGTCACACAAATCATTCTTCAAAGTCTGGAAAGCCTCTTTTCGTTCTGCGCCCCACTCATACTTCTGATCCCTCTCAGTTAGGGAAGTAATGGGTTTAACAATCTTAGAAAAGTTTGCGATGAAACGTAGGTAAGTAACCTGCCAATCCTAAGAATAATCATATCTCGGATGGTGTCGTAGGTACTTCCCAATTCTTCACTGCCTCACACTAGTAACCTTAGCATACAACTTCTCCTTCCTCAGTAATTCCAACACTAACTTCAAATGAACTCCATGCTTCTCTTCTTAACAAACGACACTGGTGCATCCCCACGGAAAATGACTAGGTCGTATGAAACCCTTGTCTTGCAACTCTCGAAGTTGTTCAGACAATTCTTGCATTTCCAAGGGTGCTAGACGATATGGAGACTTCGCAACTGACGTCGCTCCATGAACCAAATCTATGCGGAACTCCACTTGTCGTCGTGGTGGTCATCGACAAATCTTTCGGAAACACATCAATAAATCTCGTACGACGGAAATATCACTCAATTTTGGTTCATCTACCTTTGTGTTCATTAAGGTTTTCACGACTCCTTGAGTACGTTCACCATGAACCTGAAGTATCTCATCACCTTCCAACGGTATCCTAACCACCTTCTCATGACATACTATCACAAACTTCCTTTTGGACAACCAGTCCATTCCCACAATGACATCAAAGCTTCCACGACTCAACGGTATCAACGAACTCCAAGGGTTACGAACAATCGAATAGATACAAACGCATATCG
Organism: Tanacetum coccineum; assembly: GCA_026074375.1. Lineage (NCBI taxonomy): Eukaryota > Viridiplantae > Streptophyta > Magnoliopsida > Asterales > Asteraceae > Tanacetum > Tanacetum coccineum. Next base: position 29,809 of record BQNB010010102.1, read on the forward strand.
AGTCAAAGGCCTAGAAGCCATATAGAGTTCCACATATGCAAATAGACGGTTGATCAAAGACATAAGAATCCCTTTGAAAGAAGGATCCTATATTGCATCGAGCGAAAACGCACGAACGAAAATCAAGCAAGTACCACACAAATAACACATAAAAAAATATCAATACGAGAAGACGACAATTCTTATACCAATTATCCGAACCCATTACACGAAAGACCAAATTATATAATGTTTTTATAGAAAAATCAATTAAAATTAAGAAAGTTCACTTTAAGAGTATAAAAATCGTTTTAAATAATAAATAAAATTGTCTTAAATTTAATTCTTTTATAAAATATAATTCTGTTTGTACATAAAAAAATCCTAGAGAGTGGATATCTAATGGTATATCTTACCTACCTCTATGAATCCACGTTAAACCAGCTTTTTAATAATAAAAAAAAATTTATAAAGCAATTCCAAAAATTTCATATCCTATTGTATAGACCATTTAAACATATTCTTTTTACAAAATCATTTTAAACCTAGTTTTTCTCAAACACTAACACAAATACATCCAAAGAGTTTTTATAATTAACATCAGTTATGAAATATGTTACTCCAACAAATGACACCAGAAAACCAACAGGGATCATAAAACACCGAACAGACTCCTAACCCACAATTCTATTGTTTTGAAAACGAAAAAAATACCAGAACCATATACTCAAAATAAAATCAAATCGAACTCGTACAAGAGAAAAAACTCATGCAATATGATATGTACCCAAAAGAAAGTAAGGTCATATCCAAAATAACGATCAACAGGAGCAAAACCTAAAAGCATCGATACTAACACTCGCTAACGGTTTACGAAAACCAAGGGATATCAAATAAGGGAGTAAGATCCACAAATATGTTAGGAACACTTTAGTGCTTAAAAGAAACCTTTGATACTCATACAAGTAATCAATACAATGAAAGAACTAACGAAACACGGCTATATCTGAAAAAGCAGATTTCGAACAACCAATATACATCAAGACGACGAATAGGAAAATCAGGTATCCTTACTAACAAAGTACGATGAAGGGATGCTAAGCTTAGACTTAGAAAATGCGAACAAACAACCGAGCAAACGAACAACCTCTATAATAGCAATACTAGGTATCCGCAAATACTAGATAGAAAGGAAACTTACTATCTATACAACCAACATAACATCATCATCCAATTAGGGTAGAGAATAATTCTCTACCCCTACCATCATACTTACATGAATACCCATATCAAATAAAAAAAACATAATTACACTACCACCTTACATTCAACACAAATAAATGCGAATCAAGGTCACAAGTCTCACGTGTGTGATGCCTTTATAATTATTTTGACCACCATAATTTTAAGTGCCTCCTTTCACACGTGTACTTACTTCCAAGATTACCTATATCAATAATAATTCACATATAAGCACATATTCCACATTGCACATCTTAAACCACTCCAACTTAACACATAAAAGATGCTTCATCAAATGACTACTTACTTATATCAAAATAAGATCGAAACGACATAAAGGAACGAAAGTCTCGCAACGACTTCCAAAATACGAAATATCCAAAATAAATAATCAATAACAACATGATGGGGTAAAGGACAAATAAACTTATGATGGACCTTGCTTGGGTTTGACTTTGCCTCCGCAAGAATCATCCAACTCCGCGAGTCCAGCCCTATTCTGCGAATTTGACAAACAATCAACTATCTTATCTCCTTCGGTTCCATAAGAGGCTCCATATAACGCTTAAGTCCAGTTGGGAAAACGGTTCCCCAACGAGACTTCTTACGGGTGGGGGGAAAACATATCTAAAATACTAAGAAAGTAATACATATTATATCAAATAATGGTAGACAAAATAACTATATGAAAACTTAGCAAAATATAAAATATATAAGCTATGCAAAAATAAAGGGGAAGCATAGCAGTTATAGCATTAAACACTTAAGCCCTAAATGCATCTACATGAAGGACTCCTAGGTTATAGTCTAGGCTTACCCACCTACTTCTCTATAACCAATGGCTATGATACCAATCTGTCACACCCCGCTAAGGCGGAAACGCGAGGCGTAAACAAGAATGGATATCATCACAACACATGGTGTCTATATAGAGAATACTAAAATGAAAACTAAAGTAAAGCAAAGACACAAAGTGTCATAACAATACCCAAAACCTAATGGTGTCTTTATTAATAAATAATAGGTCTCGTCAATAAGTGACATGCAAAACATAATCCTAACAATTCATGCAAATGCATTTATTCAAACAGAAAGCATAAAGAAACTCCAAGCATCCTACGGTCTCTTCCAGCCACTTCGCTCTATCTTAGCACCATTAACACACACTGAAAAAGTGGATGCTTAAAACGTCAACATAAATTGTGATGATAATCATAGGTTTTACACATACAACAATATCCGAAATAAACTTTAAATTAGCTGCTGCAATTACCTAAACAATTCATGACAACAGATAACAACAACGGGACGGAACGTGCCCACAATCCACAATCATATCACTACATAGAGTACGCTACATGGCCTCATAGTTATTCACGCAGTCTTACCACCATCACACCTCGTTTTACATATTGGGATCCACAATACCAAACATATCATATCAAAACACAACGGGACGAAACGTGCCCACAATCCAATACACATAACTACAGCAAGCTTAAAAATATTTTAACACGACAACAAGCATCATTCTCACCCCAAAATAACATGAGAAAAAGGGGCTATGAAACTCACCTTAGTCTTAGCTTCCAAAAGATTCCATACAATAAGCTTCATAAAACAACCTACACAAATCTATAACAACAAAATAACGTCGTGATACACGGCTACTAACCAAACGCTAATGCACATGTAACAACATATTGGAGGACGTCTAAGGTGTTTTATTAACCCCATGGGTCACCCTAACACCATACCCAACTTTAACCACTTCATTAACAAGTTTCACTAGTTAGTCACAATTTGTTCAAAACTGCAGAATTTTAACGTGACTTAACGTACTTAAAACCTCTACTTACTGACCTCCATAATTCATACCCAAATTCAACTATGTTCATTTAAGAGTATATTAACTACCTCATGAATCCCAGATCATTTACATCACAAGTACTCCTAGAAAATCATACTTCAAAACAGTCTCAATTCGGATCTGTTTGCACACTAAAACGTTTGGACCTAAAAACCATACTTAGACTCCAAATCAGAAGCTATCCTTTGGGATATTTATAATAAACACATAGAACTAAACTCCTGTAAAAGGGATAAGCTAAATTAGAATTTTAAGTGGGGGTTTTATTCCTCGTAATCTGACATAAATCTGACCCGTATTTACTGCTTTGACAACTTTTCTTACAACCAACGTTTGAATGACTTTCCGACCTCAAAAACTTTCGAGGCCAGATGTTCTGGAAACTAGACTCTCTGAGATACATCATAGGTACCGGAAACTTGACAAAAGCTATTACCATCATTGAGATATCAGCCAAACAACACAGCCCTAAATTCTGCCCCAATCTAAATCATGTTTTAACGCGATCTAAACCCTAATGAATACACCCATATGATCTTAATTAAACCATAATCATTATAACATGTTTACTATATCATTAATTACAGATGTTATAAAACCTAATTATCCAATCATAATAATAATTACATATTTTTAATGGTAATTAACTCAAAGGATTGTAATTTATACCTTAAATCTTTGAATCTTGAACACAAAAATCACCAAACTTGAAAAATTAATATTTTTCTTCTTCCTCCTTTGATAAAATTCGGCTGGGACAATAAAAACAAGGGGAGAAAGGTTTTGGATTCAATAAGGTTACAAAAATGGTTTAGGATAGATGATCTTTACCAAATCAATTGAGAAAGATTGAATTTCCTTCCTTTCTTTTTGGCCGATTTCCCCTTTAATATATATATATAAATATATATATATATATATATATATATATATATATATATATAAAATATATATAATATATATATATAGATATTTTTATTATTTATTTTTTAATTACTTAATTATTTGCATTATCTTAAGTTTTTATAAAAACCTAAGCTTATTTGAGTATACCTTTTTGCGTAAACGCAATTTACTAAACTTTTAAAATAAATAACTTTTCATTTTTATTTTAACCTAACTTTCTAAAAATAGAAATTCACATTTCATTCTTATTCTAACTACTAACACCTATTCATACCTAACATTACTAACACATAAATACGTATACATATAATTACTTACACAATTAACGCGAAACCGCTTCAATCACCGAAATCATTTCCTTGTCACCAAAAGTGAACGAAATAAACTCGACAAAATCCAACACAAATCCAATCCCATTGAGACGATCACGCTCAATGGATTGATTATCCAATCTCACATATCCCACATAAACACATATTAGCACAAATAACACATAACCCATACATTGAAACAAATACATAAGTCAACACTAACGGTTTGACTAACCTGCTCAAGTCATGGTTGTCACAATCTCGATGAACATTACTTCTCCATCATCCTCTTTAGTGCAGACAAATTTTGTATTGGAGGATTTGTGGAAACTATATGATCGTTTAAGCTCAGTTTGTTTAGAACTTTATCTAGGATAATAATAACATTGAACATAAACAATATCCATACGAATTAGGCACAAGAACAATGTTACTCTAACAAGGTTTTTCATCATTATATTCACTATGATACATGACTACTACAAGCCCTAATTCTACCTTGATCAATGGTAGAACGTGTTATCTAAACTATAACAAGAAATCAAAGATCATTGAGGCTAAAACTACCAAACCCTAGGCGTCTATTTAGAGGACTTAACGCCTAGACACACACACACTTTTCCTGGTGTTTACATCTTGACACACCTAAAATAATACGACCTGTATCTCTTTATATAGTAGAGATCATCTAGGTTTACAAAGGATAAGAATTAGGAAACAACTAAATCTTTCTAATTTTTATAATTATCTTCTAGAAATCTTCTGTAATTCTTTCACATTTGAATGAAAGAAAACCTCTTTGTCTTTAAGTCCTTCATCTTCATAGTGTTTTGTCTATCAACTCAAATAGATTCCCAACAATCTTTCCTAGATGGATAAAGACAAAACTAAAAATAAGTATACTTCCCCTGAAGCTAAATATATATGAATGAAAGAAGGATCTACGCAGAATTATTTCCACCAAAGGATTGCAAGTTGCATATATTCTATTTGTAAATCTTCTTCCCTTTTTTGTCATAATCATATAGGGGACTTATGAATGTAAGCAACTTTATCTTGACTACTACAAACCAATATCACACTTCTAATCCAAACCTTCTAACTTCTCAAATTACCCACCATTAAGCACAATAAGAAAAATGAACTTGAGCAGTAGAAACTTAAACTAGCAGTAGTAATAATAACTAACAGTAGTAAAAACCTTCACCTCGATGATACATGTAAATGGTTAAACATTTAAACATTAAGTTTCCCCTGAAACCCATATGTTAACTATTTATTGAATGTATGCTCTATGTAATGATTACTAATGAAGGAAACTAAGTATTACCAATTTGATGCTAAAGTAGAACAACCCAAACTTGTGTCTTATATCTTGTACTATCTACGTGACGTCAAAATTATAAATAAATCTGTGAAATATAAGTAGACCGCAATCTCTTAACAATTATCCTCATCTTCTATGAGACACCAGACCAAAGTGATAACAAATGTAAGCATTGAGCACCATAAGAGAAATCACACACCTTTGCTAGATTATGACAATTCCTTTGTACCACATCATTTCTAAGGCACGAACATTTTACCTCTAACATGTTGTAAGTCCATTTGAGATATGATAAGAACATAAACCTGTGAAACTCCACTTCAATTTCAAATAAGTGATAAACAATCTTCTTCGTAACCAATTAATCAAAAAATACAAGCCTTTTAAACGTTTAAGAACATTTAAACCAATATTAATCTTGAGCTTCCCCTTAAACGAATCATCAGTTCAATACGAGATTCAACTTGTGGTGTCTACCGATTATCTACTATAGCTACCAGTATTAACTACTTTCCATAGCAGTACAAACTATGAATTGGATATAACGTATCCTGGCCGCACTAACTTACATAAGTCAGCACTAATAATCTAAAGCATCACAACTAACCTATCAATATAAGGCAAGCAAGTATTTAACTCGTTCTTGGTAGCAGCATTAATTCATTGGCAGTATTAAGTTCACATAAGGCAGAATATTAACTGTACTCGCAGCATTACTAATATCCAACTAGCAGTATAAACTTCAACGAGCAGTACTAAATTATACTGCCATATGAACTTTCAATTAGACAGTACTAAGTGTTCATTGGAAGTCTTAACCTTTCTTATCTTCATGACAGCAGAAACAAGTACATCAGCACACACATACCTTCAAGCCCAATCGAGCTATAATAATCAATGGGAGTTAGTACAACTCAAATCAGATCAAAATCCTGCTGCCTTTTACTTCATACCAGATCAAACGACCAAACATTTTGATAATTAGGGTTTTCTCAGCAGCTTCATCTTAACACCAAGAAAACGATTAGCTATGGACAAAACGACCTGCTGCCGGTTCTTTTTTTCACAAACCAATCGTACCCTACTTTTTGGAACAAGGATGAATCAATCTTCATGACCAATTTATGGTTTAATGAAAAACCCTAGTTTTCACCAACACGACTTGCACCAAAAATAATCATAGTCAACTTTTTTTTTTAAGTATAAAGACGACACTTTAAAGTGTCGCAAAAACCCTAACTTCACCAAAATCACACCAAATCGCCAAAACATATTTGTCTCTTCTTTTTCATCAAGAACACAATACCAAAAACCTTGTAGATCCTAGATATCACGAGCCACCAGTCTCTGATACCAATTGTGGAAACCATATGATCGTTTAAGCTCAGTTTGTTTAAAACTTTATCTAGGATAATAATAACATTGAACATAAACATATGCATAGCGGAATTAGCACAAGAACAATGTTACTCTAACAAGGTTTTTCATCATTAACTTCACAATGATACATGACTACAACAACCCTTATTTCTACTTGATCCATTGGTAGAACATGTTTTTCTAAACAATACCAAGGGAATCAAGATCCTTGAGGCTAAAACTACCACACCCTGGGCGTCTAAATATGTATGGACCTCAACGCCGTAGACACACACACACTTTTTCCTATGTTTACACCTGACACAACAAAACCTATACGCCCAAAAACTCTTTATATACAAATAGAATTAGGTTTTTACAAAGTGAAATGTATTATGAAACAACCTAAATCATCCTAATTTTCTTACAATTATCTTCTAGGAAATCTTTTGTAATCTGTCCATCATTAAAGAATTCTTCTTTGTCTTTTTAAGTCCTTCATCTTTCATATGTTTTGTCTTATCAACTCAAATATAATCCCCAACAATCTTCCCCTAGTTGATAATGACAAAACTAAAATAAGCACGAACTTCCCCTAGAGCTAATATATATATGAAAGAATAAGGATCATTCCACCAAGGATCTGTAAGTTGCACATCTTCTTTGTAAATCTTCTTCCCTTTTTGTCATAATCAAATAGGGGACTTATGAATGTAAGTAACTTTATCTTAACCACTACAAACCAATATCACACTTCTAATCCAATCCTTCTAACTTCTCAAATTACCCACCATTAAGCACAATAAAAAAAATGAACTTGAGTAGTAGAAACTCACACTAGCAGTAGTAATAATGACTAGCAGTAGTAAAAACCTTCACCTCGATGATGCATGTAAATGGTTAAACATTTTAACAATAAGCTTCCCTTGAAACCCATATGTTAACCATTTCTTGAATGTAGGCTCTATGTAATGATTACTGATGAAGAAAACTAAGTATTACCAATTTGATGCTGAAGTAGAACAACCCAAACTTGTGTCTTATATCTTGTACTATCCACGTGACGTCAAACTTATAAATAAATCTGTGAAATATAAGTAGACCGCAATCTCTTGACAATTATCCCTCATCATTACTATGAGATCACCAACCAAAGTGAAGCACATGTGAGCATTAGCACCATAAAGAGAAATCACACCACCTATGCTAGATTTTTGACAAGTCTTTGTCACATCGTTTCTAAGCACGAACAAGTTACCTCCAAATGTTGTAAGCCATTTGAGATATGATAAAACACAAACCTGTGAAACTCCACTTCAACTCCAAATAAGTGATAAACAATATTCTTCGTAACCAATTAATCTAGAAATACAAGCCTTTTAAACGTTTAAGAACATTTAAACCAAACTAATCTGTTAGCTTCCCTTTAAACGAAGCATCTGTTCAATATGAGATTCAACATGTGTGTTATCCAATATCTGCTAAAGCTACCAGTATTAACTGCTTTCAATAGTAGTACAAACTATGAACTGGCAGTATTAATGTCTCCTGGCCGCACTAACTTACATAAGCAGCACTAATAATCATAAGCAGCAGCACTAACCTTCAAAGATAAGGCTAGCAGTATTAACTCGTTCTTATAGCAGTGTTAAGTTGCATTGGTAGTATTAAGTTTACATAAGCAGCAGTATTAACTTGTAATCCTAGCAGTACTAATATCCAACTGGCAGTATAATCTTTCAACGAGCAGTATTAAATTTATACTGGCAGTATTAACTTCTATTAGCAGTACTAAGTGTTCATTGGCAATATTAACATTTCTTATCTTCATTGAAAGCAGAAACATGTACATAAGCAGCACTAACATACCTTCAAGCCTAATCAGCTTTAATAATCAATGTGAGCAGTACAAACTCGAATCAAGATCAAAATCCTGCTGCCTTTTTCTTCATACCAATAAACGACCAAACCTTAGATAATTAGGGTTTTTAGTAGCTTCTTTCTAAACATCAGAATGATTAGCTGATCGTCAAACCCTACTGCTCATTCTTTTGTTCACAAACCAATCGTACCCGCTACTTCTTGGAACCAAGGACGAATCAATCTTCATGACCAGATTAGGGTTTAATGAAAAACCCTAGTTTTCACCAACACGACTTGCACCAAAAATAATCATAGTCATTTTTTTAAGTATAAAGACGACACTTTAAAGTGTCGCAAAAACCCTAACTTCACCAAAATCACACCAAATCGCCAAAACATATTTGTCTCTTCTTTTTCATCAAGAACACAATACCAAAAACCTTGTAGATCCTAGATCAAGAGCCCCATGGCTCTGATACCAATTGTGGAAACCATATGATCGTTTAAGCTCAGTTTGTTTAGAACTTTATCTAGGATAATAATAACATTGAACATAAACATATGCATAGCGGAATTAGCACAAAAACAATGTTACTCTAACAAGGTTTTTCATCATTATCTTCACTATGATACATGACTACTACAAGCCCTAATTCTACCTTGATCAATGGTAGAACATGTTATCTAAACTATAACAAGGAATCAAAGATCCTTGAGGCTAAAACTACCAAACCCTGGGCGTCTATTTAGAGGACTTAACGCCTAGACACACACACACTTTTCCTAGTGTTTACATCTTGACACATAGAAAACTATACAACCTATATCTCTTATTATATACTAAGATATTTAGGTTTACAAAGGAAAGTATTATGAGGAAACAACTAAATCGTCCTACTTTTTAACAATTATCTTCTAGGAAATCTTTTGTAATCTTCATCTTTTGAAGAATTCCTCCTTTGTCTTTTAAGTCCTTCATCTTTCATATGTTTTGTCTTATCAACTCAAATATAATTCCCAACAGTATTAGGGAACCAATCCGAGCGATTCAAGCATCGAATTCAGCTTTTGTACTTGTTCTGTGGCGATGGAAGCTAATGGATCAGGTTATGGGTGTGGGTTAGAGTTAATGTTTCCAAGGTTACCTTTTTCTTCATGTCCTATGTCAGGCTCATTATCTTGGGATTCTTCAGGCTGCTTGGGGTGGATTGTGATGGCGTTGATTGCACTATGGATGTGGGTTGAGCATTGCGGATCTATTGTTGGGTAAGAATGAGCAGACAAAACTGGATGAGTCCCCAGTTTTAGGTTCTTAACCATATCGCTAGGTAATGTGCAGACTATTTGATCAGAAATGGCTTTCAACACGATGTCTATTTTGTTGATCAACTCACTTTGTTGTCGTTTGAAATCGGCTTCAAACTTAGATAATCTGACGTCTTGAGATGCCATGAATTCGGAAACCAGTCCTTCTATATTTGATTGGTTGTTAAAATTTTGAGGACGGTTGTTGAAGGAACGGTTCAGGATTGAACCGTTAGGTTGGAACCGGTTAGGTGGGTTTGAAAAATTATTTTGGAAATTTTAGGGTTGTTTCCACCTAAGGTTCGGGTGACTTTTCCATGATGGATTGTAGGTGTCACCAAGATTGTTTTGCTCGGGCTTGAAGGTATACCACTTACCTCCCGCTTCATCGGTACGCGAGGATGCGTATTCAACAAAGGCTTGTTCGGGATCTTCCATGCAATACTGAGTGTCGTGGGGAAACACTGCAGATCTCCACATAGAGGAGTGATTTTTTTTACTTTTAGGTAGTTATGTCAGAGCGAGATGACTTCCATCAAGCGTTGAACTTGATTTTCGAGCTCGATTAGACGACGGTCGGATGTACTCGGGACATCTTGAGGCAATGCGATTGTCTTGACCGGCTTAGCGAAATACCTTGGTTTCGTTTTCCAACTTTTGTTGTCATAGAGGGCGAGGTCCTCTAATAATGCCCAGGATTCTTCGGCGTTGAGGTCACGAAGCTTACCACCGGCCGATTGGTCAATGGTTCGTCTTGTGACAGGATTGACATGGTCATAAAAAATTTAGACTTGGAGCCAAAGGTCTATGCCATGATGAGGGACTTTTTGGAGTAAGTCCTTGAAACGAGTCCATGCTTCGGATAAAGATTCTCCATGATGTTGTTGGAACATCAGGATATCATTGCGGAGTTTTACGGTCCTTCCCGGTGGAAAGAATTGAGCAAGGAATCGGGTAGTAAGATCCTCCCATGTGGTGATGGATCCTGCTGGAAGGCGTTCAAGCCAATTGCTAGCTTGATCGCGTAGGGAAAATTGAAATAAACGCAGGCGCGTTCTTTCCCTATTTTCACCGTCAAGGTCAAGTGAGTCCACAAGTTTAAGGAAATCCTTGAGGTGTTGGTTTGGATCCTCGGACCGAAGTCCATGGAATGAGCATCCGTTTTGCACCAACCGGATGGTGTCGGATCGAAGAGGTACCACGTTGTTCCCTACGGGGAGCTCAATGGTATTCCTATAGCCCTCGTGGCTTGGTTTGGAGTAGTCTCCTAGAGTACGGATAGGATTCTCGTCTCCCATGGTGGTTGACGAGAATGGGTTACGAAACAGATAACACAAAGAAAAGATAGACTACAAGAAAGCTAATATGCGGAAATTAAATTCTCACTTAAAAGGATTCAAGCGAGTAGAACTAAGCTAAACTATGATAAAAAAAAACTAACTATTCCTTAGGCGGCGGCGCCAAAAACTTGATGCGGTCATCGTAGGACTTCTACACGAAGTTTTACAACTCCCTAGACAGAGCACCTAATCGTTGTAGTAGTAGTATAGGCAAGACTCGGGGGTTGTTATCGTTCACTCGAGGAATAGGTTGGGAAGGCTTGATCACGGTCTAACAAAATTCTAGGGATTGAAAGAAGATTATTTTTTTGTGTTTTTATGGTTTATAGGAAAACAGTAAATCATATATTTGAGAGGAGGTTTGGTTTTAGCTAATAAACTAAATGACAACTACGCTAATGGTGATAACAATAAGATAAAAGACTGTGTTTAATTAATCATGTATTACTCCCTAGATTGCTTCTCCTAGTGTTGTTGCCTTGTCACACTTGTGATGATCTGTGTAATTATTTCCTAAGTCATGAACGAATTACACGAACCCGTCGTCTACTTAGTAATCCGTTAGAGCAACGCACCTGTAAGGTAGTATGAAGACTATTACAAGGCCCCTAAGAGTACACTAAGTGCATGTGAAATATATTAAGAGTGGATCAACCATATTAGGGGGCAAGGTAGTATGAAGACTGTTACCCGATGGTATCCTTTCCACACAATCATGTTTTCCTAGACATATCAACAGCGATGCAGAAAAAAGCTGGTTTTCTAAGACCTAACATGCACATCCATCACAAGAAGCAACACCACTAAGATCTACATTCTAGGTTTCATACAATCATAAATAAACACAATAGGAGGCTTAACCTAGCATGTTAATAAAGCAAGAACATAGATGAATCAAACATGTTGGGTGGGGGAAATTGGGTGGTTCCCCCACCGTCCGCCTCGCCGGCTCCCCCCCCCCGTCGCGAATCACCTTTAGGTACCCCTCTCCCAGGCTATTCCCCCCCACCGAATATCCCGGTACCTTGGCCTCCTCAGCGGAAACATCGCTCCCCGCCCCCGGCACTCCTTCTACGTACGAGGTCGGAATCCTCAGCACGCGCCCCCTCGGCCAGGCCCCACCGGCCATCGTGTGTTACTCGTTGGTAGTCTGGATAACTTTGGACTGGTATGGATCAAGTGGATGGGGGAGGGGATCAACATTTTAGGGGGCAAGGTAGTATTGAAGACGGATACCCGTATGGTATCCTTTAGTAGAACTAAGCTAAACTATGATCAAAACCTAACTATTCCCCAGGCGGCGGCGCCAAAAACTTGATGCGGTCGTCGTAGGACTTCTACACGAAGTTTTACAACTCCCTAGGCAGAGCACCTAATCGTTGTAGTAGTAGTATAGGCAAGACTCGGGGGGTTGTTATCGTTCACTCGAGGAATAGGTTGGGAAGGCTTGATCACGGTCTAACAGAATTCTAAAGGTTGAAAGAAGATTATTTTTGTGTTTTTATATTTTATGAAAGCAGTAAATCATATGTTTGAGAGGTGGTTTGGTTTTAGCTATTTAAACTAAATGACAATCTAAACTACTGGTGATAACAATAAGATAAAAGACTGTGTTTATTTAATCATGTATTACTCCCTAGATTGCTTCTCCTAGTGTTGTTGCCTTGTCACACTTGTGATGATCTGTGTAATTATTTCCTAAGTCATGAACGAATTACACGAACCCGCCGTCTACTTAGTATTCCGCTAGAGCAACGCACAAGTAAGGTAGTATGAAGACTATTACAAGGCCCCTAGGAGTACACTAAGTGCATGTGAAATATATTAAGAGTGGATCAACCATATTAGGGGGCAAGGTAGTATGAAGACTGTTACCCGATGGTATCCTTTCTACACAATCATGTTTTCCTAGACATATCAACAGCGATGCAGAAAAAAGCTGGTTTTCTAAGACCTAACATGCACATCCATCACAAGAAGCAACACCACTAAGATCTACATTCTAGGTTTCATACAATCATAAATAAACACAATAGGAGGCTTAGCCTAGCATGTTAATAAAGCAAGAACATAGATGAATCAAACAACACATAGACATATTGAATGATTAATTAAACCTTACTTGATTAAAACATGAGTTGGAGGAAGTACAATAGGGTTTTTAGGCCCTAAATTCATCCCCAACAACTACTAAATGAACTAGGGTTCGTACCCTCTTTTTATTCTAAAGTTACACACTTAAAACCCTAAATTCGGGTTTGTATATATAGGAAAAACGATGTGACGGCGTCGTGTTTTAATCATGACGCTGTCATGAAAGAGAATATTCTAGATAATGGGTTGGGTCGTGTGCTCTGACGTCGTCGTGAGATCCAGTGACGCCGTCTTGGTCTTCGTTGTGATGGCGTCACGTTGTATTTGTGACGCCGTCTCTAGCCACTGTAGAGAAATTCTTGAGCAATGTCGGTGTAGGTCCATAGTCTTGTATGTTTCTTCTCCAAATGAGCCCAAGTCACGTGTATTTCCTCCAAATGCTTCCCAAATGCAAAATACCTAAAAAGGAATGATTAAGTACCTATTTTGGGCATAAACACATGATTTAGGGGGTTAAACGACCCCGAAAAAGTGTATAAAATGACACCTCATCAAGGAGTCAAACCCAAGTCCTCCTAAAATCTCAAACATTAGGAAAACAAATCAGGTTCCTAAGGGAAACCTTCTTTTGAAAGTGGCACAATATATATGTCCACAACTTAAGGCCACACATGAGCTTTCGCTGATAAAGCGCATAAAGGAGTTAGATCTAAGTCCTCCTAAAACCTCAAACATGAGGAAAACAAATCAGGTTCCTATGGGAAACCTTTTTTTAAAAGTGTCATAACACATTTGTCCACAACTAAAGGCCACACATAAGCCTTCGCTGATAAAGCGCATAAAAGAGTCAGACCTAAGTCCTCCTAAAACCTCAAACATGAGGAAAACAAATTAGGTTCCTAAGGGAAGCCTACCTTTAAAAGGGGAACAAAACATTTGAGCCTTTTGCTTTACAAAGCAAAATGATTCAGCAATAAACGATATGAGTATCAGACCTGGGCCCCTAAAGGAATAACAACACGACATACGACCAAAGGTAGGATTGCATCCTTATATTCAACCCTCAAAAAGGGGAAACCTTTCAAAAACAACCAAAAAGGATGACACACATTGTTCAAACAATGGCAAACATGAACCATTGCAAAGATAAATTGTCTTAAAGGCCGAAGCCTGGATCCAAGTAAAGACGTTCAAAGGGTACACACCACCCTTGGGGCCAAATTAACACTAACAAGGTGACCTTCATTCAAACGGAGATAGAGAGGGCTTCATAAGATTAGCAGGAGGAGACATTGGATTTGAAGATGGAGCAGAGGACAAAGTAGCCTTTTAGGAAGAAGGCACAGGCATTTGGGTCCTTGAAGGAGCAGGCTTTTGTAATGTGGGAGGCTTCTTCGACAACAGAGCTTCAATCGGAGCTGCGACATCTGCTACGAACTTATCCAGCTAAGGGAACGTAGCAGGCAAAATCATTGCTAGCCTGAGTATGCTCCTTCTTGTACGAAGAACGATATCCTTTAGCCTTTGATAAGTCAAAAGGCTCCTTCATGGCAGCAACCTGCTCATACGCTCTGCAACGTCCATAAGTAATGGCGGAGGACACCAACGTACCAACAAGCTTTCCTAGCTCATCACTATGCACCAACTTCATGGCAGCATAAGGTACGACCTTTGACACTACATCCCTCCTATCTTGCTTGAGCTCCTCAACCTCTCTATGAAGAGACGCCTCAACAGCCTCTAGTCTAGCCTTCTCCGCCTCCAAGGAATCAACCTTTGACTCAAGGGCCAAGAGGGTCACTTGGTATCCTACCCATTTTTGGCTCTCTAACATCATCCTATCAAGGTTACCTTTGTGCTCTTTAACATCGGCAGTTAGCGAAGAAATCTTCTGTCGAAGATCTAGTACAGCAGAATTCTGATCAAACTATGCCATAGAAGCTTTACAGTTGACTCAAAGCTCTTCACATTCCTCCTTACTAGATCTTTCCCTAGCCTTGTTAACATCAGCTTCACCACTCATCTTCTTAATAACCTGTAAAAACTCACCGGCCCTCTTGTTAACTGCATTATCCATCATAGCCTGTCGCGCATAACAGCGGTCATGAAGATCAAGTAGTTCTAAATCCATTTGATTATCCAAATGACCTTTCCAAGCTAGTGAAGTGATAGGAAAGGTCTTCAGGTGATAGGCATTAGCGTCTTTAAGCTCAAAACAATCAGGGAGGCCTAAAGAACATATAAAGATGACAAAGGATGAATAAGCAAATCAATATCTTCAGAGAGAACTAAATGAACTAAAAATTTACCCTCATCATCATCATATATGGAAGGAATAGGAGCATCATCCTTAGAAGCAAAGGTTTTGGTACGTACAACACAAGAACTTGATGACCTGGAGGCTAGTTTCCTCTTTATAGGAGGCCTTGAAGAACCTCCCCTTGTTTTACAATTCCTCTCTTTGATGCGGGAAGCTACACTCCTAGGGTGCACAATAAATACACCGGCTTTTGGACTCTCCCATGAATCTGCAGTAAGCTCTGCAGGCTGAACTTTAGGCTCCTCAACATCTTTAAGAAGCTCCGTATTCACTAAGGTAGAAGGGGAACCAGTACCAAATCCTGGGGATGGCTCCTTAGGCAGAAAAGCAAGGTCATTATCATCTTTGGTATAGATAAAGTTCCTAAAAGCCATCTTTACAAAACAAAGAAATAAATCATATATCAGCAAAAAAGAAGACTAAAGGAATAATCGAGAAAGATAAATACTCTTGCCACCCACAATGATCGTAGGCCGTTGTTGGCCAAACTTCCACGACGGCTTAAAGACAGCTAAAAACAAAATGGGATCATCAAACACACGAACACTTGTAGGATATCGACCAAGACACTAGAAATAAGGATTTTCATCTATATTTGGAGGGAGCTTATCTTTGAAGGATTTTGAATTAAGTCTGTTTTCATCAAGTAGAAGTTGTGGGTACTTGGAAGAGATAATGGAGTCTTGAACAAAGAATAATCGTTCATGCCAGCCCTCGATACGAGTAATGACCTTAGGAAGAAGGTTTGGAATGTGTTTTTCAGACCTTTTTTGGAAAGTTAGCCAGCTACCAGCCCGACAAAGATTGAAGAAACCTCGAAAGAGGTCAACAGAGGGTTCACAACAAGAAGCTTTGCACATAATGATGAAAGTTGTTAGTTTGGCACAACCAAAGGGGTTAAGCCTGAAAATATAAACTTTGAAATACTGAAGAACCTCACATAAAAAGTCAGTAAGAGGTAACCTGAGGTTGGCAAGATAAAAAGAATGTATGTACAAGCCAACATAACCAGGAGGAGCATCGAAGATGGTTTGAGTAGATGTGGGAAATATAACATCATACTCTGAAGGAATGGGATAGAAAGAAAGGAATTCATTCAACTCCTTGGCTGACAAACCACAACGCTGCTGTTCGAAGGCCTCCCCTCCGATTTGAAGGCCTCCCCTTCGAAGCCTGAATGGGATCTTCTCCCAATTACAACCAATAACCTTTGAATATTTTTGAGTGGCGTAAAACCATCTTCGGGATGGTTACCAGTATGGGAATCCACCACGCGAAGCCCTACACCCTTCGCGGTGGGCCTTCGACAAAACTAGAGCAAATGTCAGACAGTCAAACCCACGTTCTCCATCTCCATCAAGGTCTTCCTGCTAAAATAGAGATCGTGGTACACAACCCCAAGAATCACCCCTTAAATCATGGGACACCCCCATGATCACTGGTCTTTGTGCTAAGCCTCGTCCCATCTCATTTCGACACCTATAAATAGATGGTAAGGGCTCCAAGTATGGGTAGAACTCTTCACACACTTACTTACGTTATCATACTTTACCAAATACAAAGCACATACTTACTCTCACACCGGAGGTGATTCGTAGGGACACCCCCTGCGCTTCACTTAACGTAGTGTTTTCATTTGTGTTGACACAGGTTATTCAAGGCTTGGCGACTCAACAATCACTTAAAGAACTCTTCGATCTCATTGAAGCCTGGTCGTGCCTATATTTTCCCAATCAATTAACAAGAATAAAATTTTGAAAACTAAAAGAGATATTTAGAAAAAGAAATTTTAGAATTGAACGAGAAAATTAAGAAACTTAAGAGAAGTAAAGAAGTTGAGATTGCATGTAAGTCATGTGATGAACTTAAATTGGAAAACACCAAACTTAAAGAAACTCAAGTTAAATTTGTTAAATTTGATAAAAGTGCTAATTCACTAAGAGAAATGTTAAACAATTAAAAGTCACCTAGTTGCAAAATAGGTCTAGGATTTTATAGCGATAAAGTATCAACAAGCGAAACTAAAACCATGAGTTTCGTTGGATCGTCCACTGAAAAAGGGACAGACGGATCCACCTTACCTAGATCCGTGAGTCGCACCTATGGCGAAAAAGGGACATAACATGTTTTTAGTCCACCTATGTTTTGTAGATCGGATTTTGTTATTACTAGGAAGAAACTAATACATAATAGCATTGATGAGTCAAAGAAACCGTCTTTAAAACCATCACCTAAAAGCGGTATAGGTTATGTCAAAACCGAGTCTAGACCGAAAACACCTCCACCTAGAAGAAACATCTCTTCTCAACCAAGATACAACACACCTCAATCTAAGAGAAACTCTAGACAACCAACTCGTCAAAACTTCTACCTTATGAATTGGAACAATCAACAAAATCAAGGCTTCGTATATATGGGAAATTGTATCCCATTTTAATATCCCAATCAATTACAACAAATGCAAGGGATGTACAACACTAACATTTTTAGACCCATGAGATATTAGGGACCAAACACTTAAATTTGTTTTTGTTGAAATAGGTATGCTTGAGAACATGCTTGGAACTGGATGAGTGGATCAAAGATAGTGGTTGCTCTAAACATATAACCGGTAACAAGAGTTTATTCTTTACCTATAAAGCATACGACAGAGGTAATGTTGTTTTTGGAAGTAACCTAATAGGAAAGATCATAGGCAAATGTACAATCTCTAATGACTATCTTACTATATCTAATGTAGAACACCAAGATAACTTAGCTTTTAACTTACTTAGTGTAGGTCAAATTTGTGACAATAAGTGTCAAGTCTTATTCACGGAAGAATGTAGTGAAATAATTAAAGATGGTAAAACCATAGGAAATGGGATTAGGAAAAATGGCTTATACGTAATAAAATTAGGAAATAAGTCTCAAGACAAATTATGTCTCGCCACGGTAGTGGATAATTCTACTTTATGGCATAGAAGACTTGGTCATGCAAATATGCGTTTAATTCAATCATTATCATCTAAAGAATTAGTTAGAAACTTACCTAAGCTAAAATATGATAAACATTTTTGTGATGCTTGTAAAATTAGGAAGCAAGCTCATGCAAGTCATAAAGCTAAAAATATGGTTTCCACTAAAAGATGTTTAGAATTATTACATATGGACTTATTTGGTCCATCAGCAATTAAAAGCTATGGAGGTAATCTATACACATTAGTTGTAGTAGATGATTATTCTAGGTATACATGGACTAGATTTCTAAAGACTAAAAATGAAGCTTTTGAGAAATTTGAAATATTAAGTAGAAAAATTCAAAACCAACTAGGTAGTTCTATAATAGCTATTAGAACGGATCATGGTCAGGAATTTGATAATGAAGTACAATTCGGAGCTTATTGTGATGCACAAGGCATTACTCATAACTTCTCGGCTCCACGTACTCCACAATCAAATGGGGTAGTAGAAAGAAAGAATAGGACCTTACAAGAGATGTCTAGGACTATGCTTAATGAACAATCCATTCCACAAAAGTTTTGGTGTAATGCCGTTGATACGTCAACTTATATACTAAATAGAATATTAATTCGACCAATACTAGGAAAAACTCCTTATGAAATATTTAGAGGTAGGAAACCTTCTTTAGAATATTTTAAAGTATTTGGAAGCAAGTGCTTCATCTTGAATACTAAAGACTATCTAACCAAGTTTGACCCAAAGTCATACGAAGGTGTTTTTCTAGGGTATTCTCAAAATAGTAAAGCTTATGTAGTATTAAATAAACATACAATGAAAGTCAAAGAATCACTCAACGTGACATTCGATGAAAGTCCTCCTCCTACCAAATTATCACCATTGGTTGATGATGATGTTGGTGAAGAAGAAGCCATTAGAAAGAATACCAAAATAGTAAATATTAATAATGAAGAAGATGAGTCGATAGAAGTTGACGAAATCGTTAACATTAAGGAGTCCAAAAATCATCCACTAGATCAAGTCATAGGAAATCTCAATCAAAGAACCTTAAGATCTCAAGCCCAAAATCATAGTAATTTCTTTTGTCTTATATCTACAATAGAACCTAAAAATGTCAATGAAGCAATAAAAGATGAAAGTTGGGTTGTAGCTATGCAAGAAGACCTAAATCAATTTATAGCTAATGATGTTTGGGAATTAGTCCCTTTACATATAAGTCAATCCGTCATAGGAATAAAATGGGTCTTTAAAAAATAAATTAGATGAAAACGGTATAGTATCTAGAAATAAGGCTAGTAGTAGCACAAGGATATAATCAACAAGAAGGTATAGATTATGATGAAACATATGCTCCGGTAGCTAGATTAGAGTCAATTAGAATACTTCTTGCTATTGCTTGTGCAAATGATTTTAAATTATATCAAATGGATGTGAAAAGTGGTTTTCTAAATGGTTTTATAAACGAAGAGGTCTATGTTTCTCAACCTCCGGGGTTCATTGATTTTTAAAAACCAAACTATGTTTATAAGCTTAAAAAGGATTTATATGGTCTTAAGCAAGCTCCTAAAGCTTGGTATGATAGACTAAAAGCATTTTTGATAAAACACGAGTATTCAATGGGAATGGTCGATAATACACTTTTTACTAAGAAATCAAAATCACATCTTATCATTGTTTAAATATATGTCAACGACATTATATTTGGTTCTACGAGTCAAAACTTGTGTGATGATTTTGCAAAAATCATGTACGACGAGTTTGAGATGAGTATGATGGGCGAGTTGAACTTCTTCTTGGGTCTTCAAATCAAACAAATGGAAGACGGAATATTTTTCAATCAATCCAAGTACATCAAGGAGATGTTAAAGAAGTTCGGGTTGGAAGATTCCAAACCAACCAAGACGCCGAAGTCAACAAAGATCAAGCTCTCTAAGGACGATGAAGCCAACTCCGTGGATAGCTCTAAATATCGAGGTATGATTGGTAGTTTACTTTATTTAACTGCAAGTAGGCGCGATATTATGTTTAGTGTTTTCTTATGTGCTCGTTTCCAAGAGAATCCTAAGACTACCCATTTAGAAGCCGTTAAGCGTATATTTAGGTATATTAGAGGAACTAGTCACTTAGGATTATGGTAACCAAAAGGAACCGGAATAGAAACTATAGTTTATGCCGACTCAGACCACGCGGGCGATTTTGTTGATCACAAAAGCACTAGTGGTGTTTGTACGTTCATGGGATGTTGTTTAACATCTTGGTTCGCTAAGAAACAAACGGCCCTTGCTATCTCCACGAACGAAGCTGAATATGTCTCCGCCGAAAAGGCATGTCAACAAGCACTGTGGAAACCGTAGAGGGGGGGTGAATACGTTTCCTTTTAAAAACTTTAAGTTCAAGAATTATTAAATCACTCTCTGCTGGCGGTCCCATAAATATATGGGGGCCTCCTAGTACATCAGGGGGCCGCCCTATTTAAAGGGAAGGCCTCCAAAAGAGGTTTCCGGACTAGATCATTTGTATCAAATCACCAATCAAGTTTGACGCGATACGAGAAGTGTCGATAATGGATTTACAATAACTAGTTCATATTCTACCAATATATCCACACTCATAATGTTTACTACAAAGAGCTACACAACCATGACTAACACAACATAGACAACAATTCACACAATCATACGCACAATGCAAGTGTAATAGTAAAGCGATAAATGTAAAGACATAAGTAAAGAGAGAGGTAAAAGAAAATGCAAACTAACACGATGATTTATTATGGTTCGGTCATGAAGCTCCTCTTCGCCCTACTCCACTCCTCGAGTATCCAACTCGAGAGTTACTTCACTAATCAACAAGCTTCCTTTCGGTGAAGAAAACCTTATACCAATGCTTACATTATTTTCTGATGCTAAGCTAGATGTCGAGTCCTTCTTCGGGTACAACCAAATCCGTTATGTTTTATGGCCCAACATAACAAACCTTGTGTTTTATGGCCTAAACACATAAACCGCGTCGCTTACATTATTTTCCGACAAGTTGCACCGTTCACTCAAAACTTGGACGTCGACTCCTAAAATTATATCACATATCCCGAATATGTATAACACATTCCAATTGCCAAAAACACAACACCTTGTCTCAATTTGCTCAAAAATCAACTATGTCTGAATTTTTGGAAACTTGCGGACCACGGATCCACCATAAGGAGATCCGTGCGTTATTTAGGTGGATCTGTGTGTCACACATCGCAGGTAAATAACTGATTTTAAAACAAATTAGGACCACAACAAGCATTAAACAAACACACTCACGAACCCATACACCAAACCTTAAACAAACATAACTATAATCGACAATTAGAGCACTAATCTACATTGATCTTCCCAATATCATCAATTATATACAACTATTGTAAGTGTTTTCTCTTATTTTATATGTAATTTCATATTAGGGGTTTTGATTTTTTTTTCTGATCAAATCACAATAATTTGGGGCTTTTTAATTTTGCTTGTTATTTTCATACAATTTTAGAACTCAAGGTATAACAATGCATAAACTACTTGATACTCAAAATGTTAATTGAAGCAATTCGCCCAATAATAATTTTCAAACAAAAACCCATGTTATTATTTTCCACTTCTAGGATTCTTTTCAAAAAACAAGGGTTGTTTAAATACGTTGTTTAATACACGCAAAAAATCTTTTTCTTCATGCATTAAGACTCTTGAATGTGTATACGAAATGCTTAACTCATAGGGCATTGTTTGATTAATTAATTAGTGAATATCAACATAGGTTGTGCATCAAGGTTTGCTTATTATTATTGTTATCACTATTTTCATTTTGTTAGAGTCAAGCTAACTGCACATCCACATCAAGTTCATATAAACACACTTACATTATTTTTTTTCACCTTATTGAGTCATTGTTATTTTATTTATAGTGAAATCATAAACAGAAATGGACTAAAAATGTACTAATGAGTATCTATAGAGAGTCCATAATACTAAACAAATGGATGAAGAAACTTAGGGAGTCTTACCGCCATTCTTGAAAAGGTCTCTTCTATGAAGGATGATCGTTACTCATCCTTCATTGCTGACTACAACATGCTCCCTTCTTTCAAGCTATAGGTGTCGAGGACTTTTCCACTTCTCAATGAACCCATATGTCCTTGATTTGTAGTTAACATTTTTATCATAGTCTTGATGTCAAAGAAATGAGCTTGTTATTCCTTATATGGAGTTAAAGCTTGGTCAATTTCACCTTCTCGCTAACTCATCTTCGTCTATCTCAAAATCCTGAATATCCTCAAGGCCCTTTAGATACATTTTACACACATATGAATGTCACTAAACTTCTTGATGATCATCCCATAGCAATTACTTTGGCCCCAATAAATGTCATCGTCATAAAGGCAATCACTACTCCTAGAAAACCACTCAGTTTCAACGTCTAAGAGACCCCCAACAAGCTCTACATTAATTACATTCGTCCCTGATTTAAAAGGATTGGTAACTTTCTTTAAGGAAAAATTCTTTTGCGCTATTGACAAACGAAACATGGGTGAAAGGATGAACTGCATACATGCTTTATACCTAGCCATTGGAAGAATAGAAAGTTCAATTCACACTTAGATGATTATTTATCGAATTTGAGGAAGTCTAAAGAAAACGCAAAAAGGACCCATGCCTTTTGCCCTGCTTTTGACCCGTCTTTACAAACATATCCTTACCACAAATCCTCAAGCCATTGTCCCACTTGCTAGGTTCACATTTCATGAACATGTCATGGATCCTCTAGACATTTCAAGAAATCCTAGCAAAGAAAAGGGAAAGAAAATTGCCTCTCCCCCGGTCCTTTCTTTCTCTTCCATCTCGATGACAATGAATGCACCATCTTTTCTCGAGTTCTTTTGTATGAGCTATCTGACTCAGTGAGGCTCGTAAACAATGCACAACTTGAGAAGAGAGAAGAGAGGAATGTTTAAATGCTTGAACCAATATGTTGGCACCATCACCAAATACCTGGGTTAGCAAAAATGATTATGCTTGCCTTATGACTATTATGCTCTTGTGGTATGTGATAACTTGCATCTTGTTAAGATCTTGATGAATTGAAAACTTTGATGTATGTTGAAACTTTGTACCCACTAGATGTTATTGTGGGTTATGGATATTGTTATCGTAGGTTTTATGACATTTGGTAGAAGACAATGATGCTTGCATGATAATTTGTTTTGTGTTTTGGGTGAAAAATGATGTTCTGGTCGTTTTTGTTGATATTTGCGACCCACGGATCCACCATATGGTAGATCCGTCTGTTGCTTTGGTGGATCCGTGGCTCATCCAGGCCAGGCGCCAAAATTTGAATTTTCTTGATTTTTAACTTTTTCTACTTTATCTTATAACCATGCTATATGATACTATGTGGGATCTTAAACCTTAGGATATAACATGTTCTCCATATAATCCAAGAACCATTATACAATTCATATCACCACTTTCTCCTTATAATCATCACCCTCAAACACCATTTTCTTCACATTTTCACCACATTTCTCACATACAACCTTGCTAGTTCATAGCTATGACTAGTTCATCCAAAACAAATTCACCAAACTTCAAAAGAAAAACCACAAGAATGAGTGTCAAGTATCCAAACTATGTCAACCTCACATCCTTAAGTGAAGAACAACAAAATAAGAGAACTCCTTCACCACCTCCTAGAAAGAAATCACTCTCACCACCACAAGCTCCATCAAAATCAATCTCTAGCAAAAGTACACACTACACCTCTTCATCATCACCAAGTGAGTCTCCAACACCAACCCATGTTGCACCACCACCTAAACTTCGTTTTGTCATTTCGATAAAACTTGAACCACAAGAACTTCCTCCACTTCAAGTGTTACCAAATGATCCTTATGTTCAAACCATGGATAATTGGCCATTGGGCCCCTCTAATCCATCTTCACCACCACGTGTCACTAGACCACCTCCTGGTTTTCCAAATCCACCACCCAGATTTGAACCATTTCCATCAACCCAACCTTTGTTTTTCAACATTAACAACAACACACCTCTCCTCAACAACAATGCACATCTACTAGAAAACATTCACCATCCACCAACAAATCTTGGAAATCAAGATTTTCCCAATCCTCCAAACATTTTGGATTGTGTTAATCTAAATGACATGCCTCACCTCCACAACATGTTTTGTTAATGTTGTAGCACCATAAGGCATTAAATCCAAATGCTCTGAACCCGTGTCAACTACATGTTCTCTGTTAGATATTAGAAAAAGACTCGGTCACCCCGTGTATTTTACCGTTTATTGTTGCTCGTAGTTAAATAGTTAATGTATAATGTTTGATAATAGGCCAGGTATTAAACCCAACGTGTTAGCCCTTTACCAAGGCCTTAGGCCTGTTTCATTGTAACTATAAAAGCCTCTTCCATGCCATGGAAGAGGTGGGTTAGTCATTTCATTAATACATGTTCATTTTCTCACTCTAGAAAAGTTCTCTCTCACTTTCTCTCTCTACAACTTGGCTAATCCACTAGTCATTCGATTGTGATATGATTTATAATATCCTACAATTGGTATCAGAGCACATGGGATGATTAGCTAGATTGTGTGTGCGTTTTCTTGGTTAGTTTAGATCAAAAGTTTGGTTTTTGAAAGTTTATAGTCTTGTTCTTGGTTTTCTTTGATCTTGACATTTGTGATGTTAAAGTTCATGTTTTTATAGTTGCTATAGCCTTCTAGTACCAAGTTGTGCAAAATAAACCAGACAAAAATGTTCAAAAGGGTGATTTTTAGGTGTTTTTAGGTGAAAAACCAAGTTTTTCATTCCAGCGAGTTAGATTACTGTTCACAGTTCTTTGTAGCGAGTTAAGTTACTATACTGGCGAGTTGTCAGAATAGTACACTCTGTGTCAGTAATTATAGTGTCAACGAGTTGTCTTCTTGTGCAGGTGGCGAGTTAAGTCCAGCGAGTTATCTTCCCTTGCAGGGAGCAAGTTGGATCTAGTGACTTACAAGTAGCGAGTTGAATAGTAGCGAGTTACAGGTTTTGAAGATCTTTTTCTAGCGACTTGTGAACAGGAACTATGTCAATTTAATTTCTTGCCAGCGAGTTGTCTAATCTCTTCCAGCGAGTTAAGCATAGCGAGTTACAGGTTTTTAAGATCTTTTTCTAGCGACTTATGAACAGGAACTCTGTCAATCTACTTTCTTGCCAGCGAGTTGTCTACTCTCTTCCAGTGAGTTACAACTAGCGAGTTGTTGACTTTTTAGATTTTTAAACTAAATTCTTTAACCTGTAATCCTAACAACCTTTTACAACAATTCACCATTTCACACAATCAATCACCACTTTTAACATACAATCACTAATCATTGTTCGATCAACTTAATCATTTCATAATCTATTACGAATGCTAATCTTTCAGAAGACATTCAATGTATCGGTTCAGATACCCGACCACCTATGCTTGATAAGACTGACTTTGCATTATGGCAACAACGTATTCAACTGTATTGTCGTGGTAAAGAGAATGGTGTGAACATTCTAAAGTCAATTGATGAAGGAACATTTCAGATGGGGACATTTCAGGAAACACTAGCTGAAGGGACTGAAGGTGGCCCACATCTAGGTCTAGAACGACCACGAGTATATTCTGACTTGTTATCTGAAGATAAGGAAAGGTACAATGCTGACATTCGGGCAACGAACATCCTACTTTAAGGGCTGCCAAAAGATATCTACTCTCTTATCAATCATTACACCGATGCAAAGGACATATGGGACAATGAGAAGATGCTCCTTGAAGGTTCGGAATTAACAAAAGAGGACCGTGAATCACAACTGTATGATGACTTTGAACACTTCTGTCATAACAAGGGAGAAACCATTCACGACTACTATGTCTGGTTT
Source organism: Tanacetum coccineum (assembly GCA_026074375.1). NCBI lineage: Eukaryota > Viridiplantae > Streptophyta > Magnoliopsida > Asterales > Asteraceae > Tanacetum > Tanacetum coccineum. Next base: position 56,628 of record BQNB010010102.1, read on the forward strand.
TCCAAACTCATCAATGACATGCGGAACATCAAAATAACCATGTACAAAATGCAGCTAAACTCTAAGTTTGTGAACAACATGTTGCCTGAATAGGGTAGATTTGTTATGACAGTGAAACTGAACAGAGGATTAAGGGACTCCAACTATGATCAGTTGTATGCTTATCTGAAGCAACACGAGGCACATGCCAATGAGAACAAAATGATACTGGATCGATTCACTTAACACACTATGGATCCACTTGCTTTGATGTCAAATGTCTCACACCAGCAATACTATTCACAATCATCTACAACTCCACCATCCACATATGTTCCACCACACTTTGCTGACAACACTCAACTTGATTTGGGACTCTCTTCAATAGACAACTTAATTGAGAATTTAACCAACACACTTTCCCTACTCACCCAATCATACAAAACATACCTACCTCAAACAAACAATCAACTCAGAACTTCATCAAATACAAGAAACCAAGCTACGGTTCAAGACGGAAGGGTTGTGGTTCAGAATGTTCAAGGTCGATAGAATAGAGGTCAGGGGAACAATGCACAGGGTGGAGGTGCAACTGGTTATGGGGGAGAACAGAACAGAGTTAGGAATGCTAACCCAGGTCAAGCAAGGCAGATTAAGTGCTACAACTGAAATGGTATAGGCCACATAGAAAGGAATTGCACTCAACCCAAGCATCCACAGAACTCCAAATACTTCAAAGACAAGATGTTGCTGATGTAAGCTTAGGAGAATGGGGTGGCATTAGATGAAGAGTAGTTATTGTTTCTTGCAGGTGGATAAGACAACGCCATTGATGAAGATGTGGACGAACAACCCGTTCAGGACTTAGCACTCAATGTAGATAATGTGTTTCAAGCTGATTACTATGATGCTTTTAATTTTGATGTTGATGAGGCTCCCACGACACAGACTATGTTCATGGCTAATCTATCATCCGCAGATCCTGTTTATGATAAAGCTGGTCCATCTTATGATTCAGACATTCTATCTGAGGTACACGACCACGATTACTATCAGGATGTTGTTTGTGAACATCATGAAGAACACGAGATGCATGACGATGTACAACCAACCTACGTTGTTGATTCACATGTTGATTACACGAGTGATAGTAATATGATTCCGTATGATCAGTATGTAAAGGACAACGCAGTGCCGGTTATACAAAGTAATGTATCTTTTGTTCCAAATGATGCATACATGATGATATTTAATGATATGCATGAATCACATGCCCAATCTGTCTCTGACACAACACGGAACACGGTAGTTGATAATTCATTAACTATTGAACTTGCAACGTATAAGGAACAAGTTGAATTGTATGAAAGACAGGCCAGGTTTGAATTAACGGAAAGAGAACAAAAGATTGATGAACAATTAAGAATAGTTATCATTGACCGTAATATTAAAGAAGAAAATTTGAAAAAGGAACTTCATTCTGTAAAAATGCAACTTGCTTCTACCATCAACCATAACAAGTCAATGGTAGAAGAAGTTACATCTTTGAAAAAGGATTTTAAACAAAAAGAAAAAAATAACTTGAAGAATTTTTGGACATGAAAGCTTTAAAAGAAAAGGTCGAGGATAAATTATACAAACAAGACCAGTCTCTTCAAACAGTTCACATGTTGTGTAAACCAAATCCCTATTATAATGAATAGAATAAGGTAGCTATTGGCTACAAGAACCCTTTATGCCTCACCCATGCAAAGCAAGTTTAGCCTGCTCTATATAATGGTTATGAAATTATCAAAAACAATCATGTCCCGGCTTTAGTGCACAACACTGAGGATACCCTAGAGATAGCTAAAATCACTAGGAGGAAAATGAATGACAAAATGAAAGACCCTGAGTGTGTGACTCATAAGGTTAAGATTGCACCGCCTGATTACTCGAAAGAGAATTATTTAGCGACCGTCACACCACAGAAGCAATTAACACCTGAGCAAATATTTTGGTCTCAAGATCTCATAAAGATGAAAGAAGAAGCTCTCAAAAAGCAGACCACCGCCTTAAGACCAATCAAAGCATTGATGGTGTATCCACCAAATACACCTGCAACTCTTGTCCCCAGGGTGCTTCTAACAAAAATTCAAGTGAAAATTCATATTTTTTCACTTATACAACTTTTTTCGGAATTTGAGAAAACCTGTAAAAAGAGAATTACACCAACATGGCTCACTGAAGGGGAAAGGGGTTTTGAGTAAACCAAGGAATGTTATCTCACCGAGGTCATTCCATTTTTCAAAACACTTACAAAACATTTTGAGGGAATCTAAAAGGCGTTAACTAAAAAAATTTGAGAAATGAAAGACATTTTTGAGGAGTTGGAAGCTGAAGTTGACCAAAATGTTGTAAATAGGAAGCATGATGAGATTGAACGAAAAAACCTTCTTATTGCACATGATAATTTAATTGCTGATTGCTTGTCCAAAGAAGTGTTTTATGTTGCAATGAATTCTGAGCTTAATGTAACTAGATTTATTGAAATGCATGATGCTCACACTATTGTTGAAGCACGTTGTCTGGAACTTGAAGCTGAGCTTTCTAATTTACATGATAAGATTCAAAAAGATAATCATAATTAGTTAGTTAAACGGTTTTCTAATCCTGAGGTAAATCACTTAAACCTGCAGTTTAAGTATCAAAACCTTAAAGAAAGTTTTGTAAATAATCCATCAACATCCGCTAGAGATACTCCTAATTTTTACTCAGTCTTTGTAATCAGAAAAATGAAAGCTTCCCTTCAAGGAAAGGACAAAGCCATCAAAAAATTGAGAACACAAATCTCTCAATTGAAAGAGACACGTAGTGAAGTAGACCGTACTCTTGATTTCATGACCTTAGATTTCTAGATCACTCAATTAAGTGAAAAAGTCACTATTCTTCAAGAACAAAATGAGCTGTTTAGGGCAGAGAATAAAAAAGTTAAACAACATTACAAGGAATTGTATGATTCTATTAAGATCATGCGTGCTAAGCATATAGAACAGACAACGACCTTGCTAACTGAAAGAGCAAAAAGCATACCCACAAACCCAAACCTAAAAACACCAACTTGGAAGTTCTTAATACCCTTCATATGGATTTATGTGGCCCGATGCGAGTGCAAACAATTAATGGGAAGAAATACATCTTAGTCATCTATGATGATTATCCTCGGTTTACTTGGGTTAAGTTTTTGAGATCGAAAGATGAAACTCCAAAGGTCGTCATCAAATTTCTGAAGCAAATACAAGTCGGTCTCAACAAAACTATTAGATACATCCGTACCGACAATGGCACTGAATTTGTCAATAAAGATTTGACTGCATATTATGAACGTGTCGGCATTTTTCACCAAAGACAGTTCCAAGGACTCCACAGCAGAACAACGTTGTCAAAAGACAGAACCGTACTCTTATAGAGGCTGCTAGGACAATGCTGATATTTTCCAAGGCTCCGATGTTTCTATGGGCGGAAGCTGTGGCTATTGCTTGTTACACCCAAAACCGATCCCTCATTCACACTCTCCATAACAAAACCCCATATGAGCTAGTGCATGATAAGAAGCCTGGTCTTACCTTTTTCCGTGTCTTTGGTGCTCTTTGTTACCCTATAAATGACAACGAAGATCTTGGAAAATTACAACCAACAATTGATATTGGAATATTCGTTGGTTATGCACCTAGCAGGAAAGGGTATAGAATCTACAACAAAAGAACCTGACAAATTATGGAAACTATTCACGTTCAATTTGATGAGCTGACTGAGCACTCCAAGTCATTCACCGTCATCTTTGGCATTACAATCTCCAAGTTTACATCAAGGCATTGCAGCTGAATCTACTCTCATGGAAGACAATCCTTTTCCTCCTATTGACAATGATCCCTTCGTAAACGTGTTTGCTCCGGAACCTAGTTCTGAAGCATCATCATCTGGGGATCTTAGTTCAGCAGAATCTCCTTATGTCACTCAAACACTTCATCATCTCGGGAAATGAAGCAAAGATCACCCGCTAGATAATATTATTGGCAATCCATCTCGTCTGGTATCCACCAGAAAACAACTTGCAACTGATGCCTTGTGGTGCTTGTATAACTCTGTACTGTCAAAAGTCAAGCCCAAGAACTTCAAATCTGCAATAACTAAAGATTGCTGGTTTCAAGCTATGCAAGATGAGATTCACGAATTTGATCGGCTTCAAGTATAGGAATTAGTACCTCAACCAGACTGTGTCATGATTATAGCTCTCAAGTAGATTTACAAAGTTAAACTTGATGAGTATGGTGATGTTCTGAAGAACAAGGCTAGGTTGGTGGCCAAGGGATATCGACAAGAGGAGGGTATTGATTTCGAGGAATCATTTGCACCGGTTGCACGTATCGAGGCTATTCGAATCTTCATCGCCAATGCCGCCAGTAAAAACATGACCATCTATCAAATGGATGTCAAGACAGCATTCCTTAATGGCGAGTTGAAGGAAGAAGTCTATGTTAGTCAACCAGAGGGTTTCATTGATCCAGACCATCCGACACATGTTTATCGTCTGAAGAAGGACTTTGTTACGTTTAAAGCAGCTCCTCGGGCGTGGTATAGATACCTTGTCAACGATTTTTTTCATCTGGACCAACCAACTTTTTCTAAAGGTGCAGTAGAATCCGACATAATTCTCTCAGAAAACAAGCCAAACATATTCGTCTTGCTCAATATATTGTAGATGAATTCATAATTTGGCCTCGACCGTACCCGTAAAACGTGTGACATATATTTCCAATGAGGATGAATTTCTAAAATTTCAAATGTCATGATGGGACAAATGTCGTTTTGGCCTAAGGTTTTTTTAACAATTTCCTCAAAATTCCGAAGGCATTTTTATTAATCAATCAAAATTTGCTCTTGAAATATTAAAGAAATTTAGGATGGATTCGTGTGACCCTGTTGATACACCCATGGTGGATCGACTTAAACTGGATGAGGACCCACTAGGGATTCCAGTTGACCAGACTCGATTTCGTAGTATGGTCGGCTCCCTGATGTACCTCACTGCTAGCAGACCCGACCTTGTATTCACTGTATGCATATGTGCTAGGTATCAGGCTTCGCTTACTAAAAAGCACCTTAAAGCACTTAAACAAGTCTTTCAGTATCTCAAAGGAAGCATTAATTGGGGTTTTTAGTATCCGAAATATACCGCTATGGCACTAACGGCCTATGCAGATGCGGACCATACAGGTTGTCAAGAAACACAAAGAAGTTAGGGGGGGTGGGGGGGGGGGTTTGGGGGGGGGGGGGGCGTCCAGGAAGTGCTTAGTTCCTTGGAGATAAATTAGTCAGCTGGTCATCAAAGAAACAGAAGAGCACCGCGATCTCAACTACAGAGGCTGAATACATTGCCATGTCTGGATGCTGTGCTCAGATACTTTGGATGAGATCACAGCTTACAGACTACGGCTTTGCATTTAATAAGATTCCCCTGTATTGTGACAATCGCAGTGCCATTGCTCTCTGCTGCAATAATGTCCAGCACTCCCGATCTAAGCACATTGACATACGACACCATTTTATACGAGAGCAGTTAAAAGCGTTAGATTGAGTTGACTTCTGACGAAGGATAATCAGCTCAGCGGACATATCACCAAAGCATTATCAGGGACGGTTTTCGAATTTCTACTCCCGCGACTTGGTATGAAGAGTATGTCTCCGGAAACCCTTAAACGTCTTTAGGAAGGAGAAGAGGAGTAAAGGAAGTCCTCCTATATCCTATGTAAAACAGTATAGAGCTTAAATCTAAAAAGAAAATACAAAAAAATATAAAAACCAACAAAAACCATAAACTATCATAAAATAGAAAAGTCCAAAATAGGTTTTTTTTTTCAAGACCATGGCTTCCGCTTACGATAACCTTTGCACCTAGAAATATCATTCAATAATGACCGGGATTTTAAATAAGTCGAACGGAAGTTTCCAAACTTTCAAAACATGTCTTTATGCTTGCAGTCCCTTCTGACTGCAACCCGCCTTTTTCATAATTGAGGAAAGCTTGTTTACCAAAAATATGGGTTGTTCCTGACAACGAGTGATTAAGATCTCCCGGGACTGGATTACTTTATATACATGCCAACACCGAAATAATGTACGTTAATGCATTATATTCTTGTTCATAGAAAGAAAGTCTACTATCTTTAACCAAATAATTTTCCGTCCTATGATTCTTCAAAAAAATTATTTGTGTTCCTCCACCCGAGAAGAGGTGTTGTTTGAAAATTAATCGGTCTTGAATTTCTCAAAATTTAACACTCAATCAACGACTACAGCTCTTTAAATAGAAAACGGGTCATTGATTGAGGGGGAGAGTGTTTTCAAATTTATGACATCTAACGGGCACTTCAATTCATCACATAATTAATTGGTTAATGGTTTGTTTGTATTTGACGGGGTTTCAATTTGATGAGGAGTTAAACTTGTGTTAACTAAAAAGGCCAAATTGTCAATAATGTGTGAGTTTAGGGTCCTATGTGCAATTTGATAAATGTATCCTAGGCTTATATTTTTATAAGGACCATTTGTGCCATTTCTAAAACTTGAATAAACCATTTTAATACATTGAAAAGGACTTAGGAAGTTTTGGGACCAATTCTGTCAATTTATGAAACAACTAAAGTATAAAAGGAGGCCAGCGAGTTGTCCTGGTTAAATCTTCCAAATTCAGTCAAACCTATCTCTCTAAATCCTCTCTCGCAACTCGCTGACTTGATCCATTATTTCATTTTCGATTTCTATGGCTTTTCATGTTAAGGTACCCATTGATTTTCGTTCTCTATCATATAAATATCTTAGATCTTAAACATGGTAGGATAATTCACACTAAATCGCTCTAAATCAAAGTGTTAGACTAGTTTTATCATTTATTTCATAACTAGTGTTTGGAATAATATGCGGGTTGTTGGGTTTCGTTTAGAACGGATGTAAGATGCCTCGTTACTGGGGCTGGATTGAAATCCCCTATTTCATTAATTTGTGGTATGATGAATTTTTCGTGGTATTTTCTTGCTTTTATTAGTCATAGACCCATGTTTGTTGTTGTTTAATTATAATGAAATGTTTTTCAAAATGGCACGTTATGTTGGCGTTAGTTTTTAATGATGTTTTGTTCAGGAATCATCCAGAACGAATGATCAGATATTTCCATTAAGCAAGTAGGTGCCCATCGACAAGAGCAACTGCGTACTCGATGTGCACAAGCCTCAGAGGAATCCTATCTTCCCAATTGTTGTGGCCTTACTGAAGAACACCAACTTCTTCATGGCTTTCACAGCATCCTCTACTATTTCGGCTCATCTACTAGGTTGTACAGCTGTCAGCTATATGAGCAATGGTTCAATCTTCACAAAGATCTTATCAAAGATGCACTTGATATCACTCCAGCTAATGACAACAACCTTTTGTGGCTCCGCCTTCTAGTGATACAGTAATTGACAATGTCAACACTCTGGGATATCCCAACATGCTTAGGAATGTATCTGCTATGTCTGTTAATGCGCTCTACAAACCATGGAGAGTAGTCTTGTCCATGATCAACATGTGCCTTACAGGTAAAACTAGTGGATATGACCGACCAAGACATCCTGTATTGCAGATCCTTTGGGGCATCACTCATCGCTCCAACATTGACTATGCTGAAAGGATTTGGGAAGAGTTTGTTCAATCCATACAAACCTTTCTCACTGACAGGAAGAATCTAGCTACTGCTTCATGTGGAAAGAAAAAGACCGCCCTTCTACTTATCCCAAATGTCAGATTCACCAAACTAATCATCCATCACCTGAGAACCAAGCACAACATTCATCCAAGGACTGGTTCGCCTCTTCACTAATCACATGATGAAAACGTTCTAAACACCCTTAAGTTTGTTGGAAAGGATGGTAGGGAAATATTTGGGATGCCGATACCTGATGCGCTACTCACTGATGAGATTACAGGAGCACACTACTACGGCGACTACCAAGAGCATGTTGCCAAGTATCAATAATTTTTGGATGCAGAACATGGCAAGGCTGGGGAAGGAGGAGCAACAGAGTCGTCTGAAGCTACCAAGGTCATGAAAGCCAAGGCAGCTAAGGTTACTAAACTCGCTGGTGACAAAGCACCAAAGCCCACCGCTACTCAACCACCTAAACCTAAACCTGCACCTACTCAACCATCAAAAGCGGTCTCAGAAAAGAAATGTAAGCTGGTTAAAGAAACTCCTGATGAACCCTCACCAGCAAAGAGATCTAAGGGTTGACTAGTGACGAAAAAGCGCAAGCCTAAAAGTCCACTCAAGTTGGTTGATGAACCTAGTGATGAAGGTGTTCCGGTTGAGGAACCTACCTATAATGAGGAAGATAAAAACCTTCAAAGGGCTCTGGAGCTAAGTCTAATGGAACAAGGGGCACAAACACAGGGACCAGCTCATCCGGTAGTGATAAGGGAACCTGAGTCTGGGAGAATTCAACCGCTTCCAGAGGTACAAGGAAAGGGAAAAGAGAAAGTCGTTGAAGAACAAGCTGCTCATGATCTTCTCACCCTTCAGACTCCACAGAAGAAGAGTTTGGCAGATCAATTTATCTTTCAGAAGCGCCCTCCTATGCCCACTGAGTCCTCTGTACATGCTGAGTTGCCCTCCATGGATGCGGAACTAAATCTGACTGACAGTGAAACAGAATCTGATGAGGAGACGTCTAAGATCAATGTTGGAAATCAAGAAGGCCAGGCTGGACCAAATCTTGGTGAACAAGATGAAGGCCGGGTTGGACCAAACCCTGGTATTACTGCATAGTCTTAACTTCAAACAAGTCATGTGGTTCATGATGGACCAAACCTTGAATGCATGGACTTAGGGACCTCTGATGCTTCAACTCAGCAGAAACCTAAGCAAATGGATGAGGAGTTTACCACAAATGCTTACCCAAATGTTCAGGAGAATCTTAAACTGCCAACTGAAGATCAAGTGATACTTAAAGAACCTACAAGCTCCACAGGAACCCTGTCCTCTCTCCAAAACTTAATAAAGATCTAAGCTTTATTGATCAGTTTTTCATGGAAAAGCCACATGAAGAAGAATCAGGGAAAACGAATGCTGAAATAGAGGTTCAGTCAATGGTTTTAGTCCCCATTCATCAAGATATTTCCTCGGTTCCCTCAATGACCACTCTGGTTATTGATCTCACGACTATGCAATCTGACTCTCCACTCCCAACATCAACATCAACAACCTTAATAATCACAACAACAACAGCAATTCCAACAACACCTCAACCATAACAAAGCAACACAGATCTGATCCTTGTAAGTCGCATAGGTGAGCTGGAACAACATATGGCGGATCTGATCCAAAACAACTTAGCCCTGGAGGAAAGGTTGGACAAACAAGGGACTCGGCTATACAATTTGGAGAATCTCAATATTCCCCACAAGGTGAGCCAAGCAGTTGATGAGATAGTCACTGATGCAGTGGATTGGGCAATGCAATCTCTACTTCGTGCAGGGATCTGCCCACGGTCGATATGAAAGAAATTCTTTAACAATGGATGTTCGAAGACGACTCCTACAAGGCTCATACCGTTCACAATGACTTGTATGAAGCTTTGCAAAATACACTGGAGTTAGATTATTCAAATCAACATCTAGCTGATCAGGAGGAAGCTCGTAAAAAGAGATGAAAGAGACGTGACGTACCAAGAACTCCTCCTGGGTCTCCACCTTCAAAGCCACCACCTCCACCTCCTCCAGCAGGCACATCTGGTACTCTAGGCACTTCAGGAGTATCAGGGTCTTCTTAGTTACCGCTACCTCCCCCTCCTCCATATACTGGTACATCTAGATTTGCTCAACAACAAGGCGGTAAAGCTCTAAGTTCGTCCAAGACAGCAGCCTCTGCATCACAATCCTTAGATTGGACTACATTTGATACTATATATGAGTCAGCTGGTGCATATGAGACTCAAGAGTTATCTCCTAATGACTCTCTGATGCATGATGATTCCATTCCTGAAGAGCAGGTACATTTGTCTGATGATGAAGACTCTGAGAATGATCACTAATCAAAAGTTGACTCGAGAAAAGACTGGTGGAAACCACTACCTGAAGAGGAAAGACCAGCGACTCCTGAACCTACCTGGACCATTCTTTCTTCCAACAAGTAAGATGTTTAAAACAATTGGGCTTCTGCGTTGGCTACAACTTATGAGCCCCCAGCTGAGAACTCGTTACTTGCGAAGACCGGAGATAACGACTTTCATGAAATGGTACTGCCGACAAGTGAACAAGACTGAGCTTACACAACCAGATTTTAAAGGGCAGTCTTATGAAGTTGTTAAAGATTTCTACCTGGATGTCATTCACCTTCAGTTCCAGATGGAGAAGTGTCACAAAATGCTCATAGATCAGGTTCACTGGGCGAATCCGGAAGGAGATCAAGTCAAAATCAATGTTAACCGACCACTACCTCTCGGCGGTCCTCCAGGTCACGTCACTATTCAAATAGAATTCTTCTTTAATAAAGACTTGAAGTATTAACGATATGGCAGCAATGGAAGCTGTCCTGCATACTTGATTTCCAAGATGAAGGTGACAAGCTATCCTGACTTTGGTCTTGAATTACTAGTGCCTGAGCAAATGTGGATTGATGATGTGTGTACTTATGACGTAAGTGAAAAATATGGCATCTCTCACTGGTGGTTTACTCGACAGAAGTTCTACATTTATAGACATGATTCTCCGTCACGTCGAAAAGATGTCAAAACACACATGCGGATTCTCAGTGTCATCAGAATTAAAGCCTACTTTAGATACGGATATGACTACTTGAGCGAAATTGTCCTTCGAAGAGCTGATCACCAAGAACACACAATTGCTGAAAAGGATTTCAAGAACATGTATCCCAGTGACTTTGAAGACCTGGATTTGCTCCTTTTGCAAGGTCATCTCGATCATCTTTTTGGTTCAGACAAACAGATGTTATCAACTGCTGTCAAGCTGTGGACCCGAAACTTAGTGATTTGACAGCGGGTTGAAGACTTCCAACTCGGTATTGAAAGCTACCAAACTCAGCTGAACCTCACTAAACCAGGATGGGATGCTACATGATATGAGTTCAAGCATGATTATACCATCATTGAGTCTCCTCGGGCAGTCGTGTTCTCGGTCAACAATAATGAACGAAAGATCATGCAGTTCAACGAGATATACAAGTTCAGTGATGGCACGTTGACACGTATTCTGGAAACACTGGATTATAGAGTCAAGGAATTCAAGATCAAGCGACTCAATCCGGGTATGAATACGCGCTTCTGGACTGAAAAGGATGTGACAAGGAGCAAAGAGTTCATTATGGCAATTGAAAGGCGACAGAAGACAAGAAGGATTTACCGGAACCTAGAATGCTTTATTGGTGGATGTGTTCTTGATATTGACTACAGACTTCTTCAGAGAACAGAATGATATCGTCATTCCAATTAAGAGGTCAATATCATATGTATTATATTGTAAACTTTGTACATTATTTAGTTGTGTAGTTATCAGTGTTATGTGTCAATTTATAAATTTTTCATGAGTTTCTCGTTAAACTCTAAATCATTTATAAAATCATCATAACTGACACTAATAGAATCCCTCATCAATTGAGGTGGAGCATATATAGGTTCCAATATCAGCTTGTATTTAATCAGACCACACTTTCTCTTAAATTTTTCTAACATATTTAAATCAACTGAGATCCTAAATCTCAAAGGGTTTGAAATTTTTGATTAGGGGAGAGAATGTGATTTTAATATGAAATCTAATAAAAATGTGATCTATTAAGACTCAAGTAGGTACTCATCCCTCCATGTGCCAAACAATTTCGATTACCAATGCACGTGTTGAGGGGGAGCGTTTCTAATTATAATCACAACAATCAAGGTACAATGGCTTTGATATTTATATCACAAGTACCTTGGTTGATTTTTCAAATGGTTTATGGCAAAGTGAACTGTACCAAAAGACCGACCCTATAATTACTTTATCGGAGTTATAAGGATGGTAAGGTTAGGTACTCGTTCCCATGATCCCGCCAGAGCCGGAGGGATCTACCCAGGGACAATCTATTAGTTAGTGTAAAAGTCCTAGGTATGATTACAAAAGGTGTATTGTGAGAATAAGGGAATATCGCAGACTGAGATGGAGCTAGTACTGGAACATACCCAACAAGGTACTAGCAATGAAGTCTCGGTAAGCACTGAAGGGGTTGAAGAATGAAAAAGAAATGTTAAGATAAAGGGTGTAAAGAAAGCAGCCCTCCTTAAACATTAGGCAGAAACCGGGTCACTACATATGCTGTCAGAATCACATGGTTGATTGCTGACATTGAAGACAAGTATCATGGACCCAGTGATACGCTGCACAACCCTCCCTAGCCACTCAAGATCCCTCAAAGGATACTTGTTTCATTTCTCACAGAGATCAATACATTTCTATCATCTCTCTCACTCCGAGTTAGATGATATTGAAAAGGTGGCACTCTGCTCCAGCCTCCGACTACTAAAAACCAAATGTGCACGATAGAGTCTAGAGCCATGAGATCATCCATAAATCTCGTTAGGACACTAATACAAACTATGCTTGTTCATCACACACTGTGACAACAAGTAAAGATTCTAAGAGTCCTACGCATTATCCTCGAGGTATTGCCAGAACATCCGAGTGATACGAAAGTACTCACAATGAAGATGGAAATCCTTCTAGAGCCAACATCAAACAAGCTCTTGGTAGGTGACATGTGAGATCCACTATGGATCAAACTTGTGACAAATGGAAAGCAACGATGGTGTGATTTTTTATGAATCAAACTTGTTCCAGGCAGTGAATTGACGAATAGTTTTTGAAAAAAACCTTTCGATGTGCTCAACAACTGATTTTCGAGCACATTGACTGTGTATATCTTTCAAATCAAATATGTTGTTGATGAAATTTGATTTTATGATATAAAATCGTCGATGTGTCACAAAAACTCTTTTCTGAGTGACACGTGATTGATTTTCAAATCAATTTTTCATTAATCAGTGGATTTTTAATTTACTGGTTCACTCACTTCGTGCTTTGTCTACTTTGAGACGCTCCAGTTTGAGAATGGCTAGCGTAGCTGCGAAACCCTGTCAAGGAGATTCTTTAGAATTCTACCTGATTACAGGCAGTAATTATACTGAATAATAGGGAACCATGGTTCTTGAAACCTTATTCAACGAAAGTGAACAAAGATACTTTCGTCTGTTTATCACTAACATATACTTGCAGGAATTCCCGACGATAGACAGTAGAAGCTGATGGCAAGAGACATGTCAATTCACAATCCCATGCTCACACTTAATGTTCCTAATAAAAAACATCATGATGACTGAAAGACCTACAACACAGCTTCTGCAACTCTGATGTGTGCTATCATGATCCATAAAAGTGTGAGCATGCCGGTTCGAAGGTCACAACATTACATAAAGGCAATACCATAAGGATGATTTGGACATTTACTGTGGCTGATGATCTCAAAGAATGCTCAAAGATCACACAAGTCAAAGGAACTACGCTCAAAGACTACTACAGTATGTACAAAGAAATCAATGCATGAAAAATCAAAGACTACGAGAAGAACACAAGAAATAGATAGCAGAGCTTAATTTTGTATTTTCTAGGGTGACCTCCCTTAGGGGGAGATTGTTAGATATTAGAAAAAGACTCGGTCACCCCGTGTATTTTACCGTTTATTATTGCTCGTAGTTAAATAGTTAATGTATAATGTTCGGTAATGGGCCGGGTATTGAACCTAACGTGTTAGCCCTTTACCAAGGCCTTAGGTCGGTTTTATTGTAACTATAAAAGTCTCTTCCATACCATGGAAGAGGTGGGTTAGTCATTTCATTAATTCAAGTTCATTTTCTCACTCTAGAAAAGTTCTCTCTCACTTTCTCTCTCTAGAACTTGGCTAATCCACTAGTCATTCGATTGTGTTATGATTTCCAATATCCTACATTCTCCTACATTCGACACAACCTCGGCCCTTCATCATACCCACCTTACTTTCCGCATTGGCCGCATAATCACCTCACATCACCCCTCATATTATATGGGAAAATGTTATCTATCCTAAGATTTAGGATTTTAATTGTTTAAGCTTATCATGTAATGGCGTTTACCCCAAATTTTATGTTTTATCTCTTATAATGGATTTAACATTATTTTTATTTGTTGTGTTGATGGATGTTTATTGCATAAAATGTATATGTGTGCATTTGTGATTGTCATATATATATTTGCTTGTCTACTAACTTTGTTTTGTAGCAACGCATTCATAGCTTGATTATTTGATAACCCAAGCAAGGGGGAGCATACACCAAGGGGGAGCACTTGCAATTTTGTCGTTATTTTTTTACTTTGCATTCATAACTATATGACTTAGCATTCGTAAAAAACAAAACTTGCAAGATTCGCCTCTACAACACTTTTTGCTTCGACAAAAAGGGGGAGAAGATACGTAAACTCATCTACTAAATACTTATTTAGTAACTTTTAAATAAGCATGAGTTTATATTTTGTCATCATCAAAAAGGGGGAGATTGTTAATACAAATATTCGCGCAAAAACGATATTTATATTTAATGATCTTCATGTTTTGATAATAACAAATATAATGTCATACTACGTAAAAGTTTACGTAAACAAGTTATTTAGTCGAAAGTTTACTTGACGCCGACAAATCACTTAAGGTATGAATATGACATTATTAAACATAGTTAATGATCAAAGAAAAATATTATCATTTGCATAAATCTTTTCTAATCAAATGATTTAAGCTAACACATGATTAATTATAAGCTAGTTATATTAATCATGTAAGACAAAATAAGATTAACCATAAGTGGAAACAATCTTTCCAAATCTTTCCAAATCTTCCCAAATCTAGAAAATCTTTCCTTATTGGTGATAAGAAATATTTTCTTCTAGAAGAATCCATTAAACTAGTTTTAATAAGTACAAAACAATATTTTGTATAGATTTGGGGTTAATCACAAAATGATAAATTTTGTCCCAGCTCCACCCACGGATCCACCAAAAACACTAGACGGATCCAGGAGATGGGGGATTTATGGGTCGCACGTCTTGTTCCCCTGGGACATATTTGAATTTTAAAAGGTTGCCTATAAATACCAACCTCATTCTTTCATTTTATAAAACTCTTGACAAATATTGTTCTCACATATATTTTATCTTTTATATATTCTTTGATCATTATACTTGTTACATAATCCATTACAAGTGATTAACTCATTCCACTCTTTAGTGAAGAACACTCAAGAAGACGTTAAGCTTCAAGTGTTAATAGTTTAGTTGTGTCATCACATTTGTGATAATCATTCATCTTTTATATCTTGTGGTGTGTGTTATGTGTATCATATGTGTATGATAGGTTAGTATTTAGGCCTGAAAATACATAGTGTTTAGATTGGTTCTATCTCGAAGTAGAACTCGGTATTTAGCTTAGTCCCGGAAAAAGTATAAGCGACGTGTACGGTTTTCTTTGCTTAAAAGGAGCTTGTTGACATAGTGAAGATAACTCTTAAGTTGGGTACTTTGGAAGTGGAGTAGGGTGAAGAGGTGCTTCGTAGCCGAACCACTATAAATCATTATGTCATCGGTTTAATCTTTATTATCTTTACTTGCTTACATTGAGTAGTTTATTTATTTACTTATTGCATCGCTATCATATACACTTGTGTATATCTCTTGAATTCACATAAATCGACAATCTAAGTTTTAATTTTAAAATGGTAAAAACTATTCAACCCCCCATCTAGTTTCCACAGATTCGTAGATCCAGACAAGCCAAATCACGTGTACAGGCTCAAAAAGGCACTATATGGTCTTAAACAAGCTCTACGTGCATGGTATGATATGTTGTCCATTTTTCTAATATCATAAGAATTCTCCAAGGGTGTAGTCGATCCAACACTATTCACTAAAAAAGCAGGCCGCGACATCTTATTGGTACAAATTATGTCGACGATATAATTTTTGCCTATACTAATCCTACTATGTGTGATGAATTCGCTAAAATAATGACTTCTAAATTTAAGATATCGATGATGGGACAAGTGACTTTCTTTCTAGGACTTCAGATTTCTCAAAGTCCCAGAGGCATCTTTATTAACCAGTCCAATTATGCTCTTGAAATAATAAAGAAATATGGTTTACTATCTAGTAATCCCGTTGACACCCCTATGGTAGACAAAAGTAAACTAGATAAAGATCTACGAGGGAAACTAGTCGATCCTACACATTATTATGGGATGATTGGTTCCTTAATGTATCTTACATCAAGCAGACCAGACAATGTATATGCAGTGTGCATGTGTGCCTGGTATCAAGCAAAGCCTACCAAAAAGCACTTACATGCAGTTAAGCGAATCTTTTGATACCTGAAATGAACCATTGATATGGGTCTTTGGTGTTTGAAAGATTATTGCATTACTCTAAAACATATGCAAATGCAGATCACGCCGGGTGTCAAGATACTAGACAAAACACATCTGGAAGTGCATAATTCATAGGAGATAAACTTGTCAGCTGTTCATCCAAAAAGAAAAAGAGCCCTGCTATCTCTAGTATAAAGGCTAAATATATAGCTTTATTTGGGTGTTGTACCCAAATCTTATGGATGAGATCACAACTAACAGACTATGGGCTTAAATTCAACAAGATTCCTCTATACTATGATAACAATAGTGCAATCGCTTTATGCTGCAACAATGTTCAACACTCAAGATCCAAGCATATAGATGTGAGATACCACTTTATTAAGGAGTAAGTAGAGAATGGAGTAGTGGAACTCTACTTTGTCATAACCGAATATCAACTTGTAGACATCTTCACAAAAGATTTGCCACGAGAAAGATTCAACTTATTGGTCAAAAAGCTGGGTATGAAAAGCATGTCTCCTAAAACACTAAAGAGTTTGACAGAGGAAGAGGACGAGTAATAGTGGTAACTTGTCGTATATCTTGTGTATTATATGTATATAAGAAAATATAAAAACACAAAAAGATTTTTCATTTTATATAAATTTTTAACACCCTCAATTTAATACACAGGGGAACCAACATTTGGGTGTTAAATCATAGCTCAATTACACATAAATTATAAAGAACGACTCAAAAGAGACGTTATAAAACTTAGTTCCATTCATAGAAATTCAGAGTGCAAAAGTTGTCCAACAGGATTGTAACCAAAACTAACATACAAGTTTTAAAACCACAACCATAATTTAAATGTATTTGTGAGGAATGGAACTTAAAAACAGTTTAACAAAATAAAATAGCGCAAGATCCTCCTCGTGTGCTCCAAGTCTTCAACTTTGATTACCTGAGATAAGACATGCTAAAAAGTCAATGAAACGTTGAGTGAATCCATAGAGTTTATATAAATAAAAGATAGAACACAAGCATAATTCATCAAGTGACTTGTTGTACGGATAAGCCAAATATCCAATTATATTTCATTGAGCTCGTGACACAGAAACCTTGACAACACGCATAACGCGTATGCAAACACAATTTCCCTAGTACTAGGTATTATTACCTCATACCTACGATTATCAATACAAATCATCTGTTAAAAAGGTGCTAAAAAGAATTCGATTCAGACCTCGGACGGGGTTGTCAAACCTAATAGATCTATTAAATGCACTAGCGCTCACCCAATATAGGAAATTGATGGACTTTGGAAATAGCTACTCAATGAGAATAACATATAATCGGGTCCATCATACCAAAACAACTTGTGTTCAAATTTTCAAAGCAAGCATGTATCTCCTTCGCGGGGGTTTATAAAAACATTTAAAGTTTATAAAGGCGAGGCTATGAACTCACCGTGAATAGAAGATGATCGAGCGAGAAATTAATTAAGAGAAGAAGCACCAACAATCTTGTTGCGACCTAAAAGAAGTGACGCGACTTAGTACGAAAAAGAGATTAATATGTAAAAATAAATCATATGATCATAAGGTATGTTCCAAGTTATGCATGGCTTTGCACTTAGGTTTTGCTCAAATTATTTTTACTCAAAAACTTGTGTGTAACCTGACCTTATATCTATTTAAGCCTCCACTAAGTTTCATCCCCAAATTCTTATTTTACCATTGTGTACCATATGTTTTTAGACTTTGTGACTAGACGTAAAAACCCAGTTTCTAATTTTATCCTGACTTTATGATTCTATCTCCTAATCTGTAAAAGTTATGAACGTGAGGTTTTCGCCCCTGGAAAGACCTTTGAGTCTAGTATTCATAATACTAGGCCTCACCAACTAATTAACTTCCAATCAATGGGAACTAACAGTTTACCCTTAACAACACAAACCAGAAAGTTTTCTGAATTTTTACTACTTACATAAACGGCCATAATTCCTAAACCGTAAAGTGAAATCAATTGGAGATGTTAGCCTAAGGTTCCTACTACGGATCTATGTTTTTAAATGTAAACTTTAGTGCAAAAATTCTGGTGTTTAACCTGTTTTCCTAATAATTATCCAGAATCGACTAGTTTCCGTAAAACGGCCGTATCTCACTCATCCAGAGGAGATACAAAACCATCCAATTCACCACATAATATACAAATGTTTATCTACCTAAAATATGAATTTTCTAGTAGACCACAAGCCAAAAATAATTTGTATTAAGCCCAAAAGCTACTGGCCTAAAACAATTTTTAACTTCCACTTTACCAACCCACATTTCCATGCATTTGACTTTACCAAAAGTCCATGCAGTGCTATGATTTCTTTTTCACACCTCTTAGAAACATAAAACACATATTTTACATAATCAAAAACCCAACATGCATGGCTAAAATTCATAAGAAAGCAAGAGTCAAACATTTTGGGGCTTACAACCAATAAAATGACTAGTAAGACCTACTCCACTAGTTTTATTTTTGCTAGGGCTTTAACCCAAGAGAACACATAAATGACTAATCAAAATGATTCAATAACTCAGCCTCAACATCATCATTTACCTAAATTATGAACACCTTTACACACTAAGATTAGATTTGTAAAAACTTTCAATAAAATTTACCAAAACCAAAGCAAAGCCAAGCTTAACAATTCACAAATATTTACTAGAACACAATATCTATGACATGCATGAACTTTTCAACATAACCTAGCAATTTAACTTCTCACCTTATCAAATCAAGGGTTTCTTGGTCTAGAATTGAAGCTCTAAATGTGAGGATCAAGGTTATGTAAGAATAATAAGTGATTGGTATAGAAATTTTTGGTATAATGGGTGTTTGAGTGAGAAAGGTGTACGGCAAGAATGAGGAGGAACAAAAGAGATGTGAGACTTTTATAATAACTATGTGTTATGAATGATGATAGTGGAATATTTTTATAAGAGTGGAAGATTTATATAAGAATTAGGCATGCAAGGTTAGTTCTCTTTTAAGTTAACTAAGACAAGTGTCTTAGTTTAAGGACTAGTAGGGAGGAATGGCGCCCCATGGTTTAACCATGTGGTGTACCATTTTTATTGAGTGGGGGGGGGGGGTAATAATTTTAGTTTATTTGGGTAAAAAATTTAAGATAGGTAGGTAGTTTTGAGGCTAACGGGTATTAACGTAAAATATAACGAGAGTTAAGGCGGAATCATGAAGTAAAAACGAACTTGATAAAAATAGTTCTACATCATTCGGAGAACTTTACTAAAAAATTAATTACTTAGGGTATGAGACGAATAGTAATCCTAAGCATGGATTGTTAATTAAAACGACGATTTTAATAAAAATCGACTAAAAGTAATAAATAAATAAAAAAAGTAAATTCTTAAAATTTAGAAAATAAATTAAAGCTCAGGATAAATAGTGACCTTAAATCCAAAATGTTACATCCTCCTCCCCTTAAGGGAGCGCCGTCCCGGTGCTCGATTCTTCTTGCTCTCTTTTTACTTGCTCGAGAAAAGATGTGGATACTTTGCTTGCTTGCGACTTCCATCTAACCTTTACAATGGGAATCTGACTTTGTTTGAGTTGTTTCACTTCTCGGTCCATGATCTCTACTGGTTCCTTGATAAAGTGCAATTTGTCGTCAAGTTAAATCTCTTCAAGTGGAATAATCAAATTATCACCCGTCAGGCATTTCTTGAGATTTGAAACATGGAAGGTGTTATGAGTCCTACGGAGCTCATCAGGAGCTCCAACTTATATGCCGCGTGACCAATTCTATCAATAATCTTGAACGGCCTTTCATACCATGGACTCAACTTACCACCTTTTTTTTCCAAATTGAATTAAGCCTTTCCAAGGATATACCATTAGCATGACCATGTCTCCCACATTTAATTCCAATGGTTTGCATCTAATGTCCGCATAACTCTTTTGACGACTTCGAGCGGCTAGCAAATGGTTCTTGATCTGAATAATTTTCTTGATTGTCTCCCAGGTCATTTTAGGCCAGTGAGTTGGCTATCTCCAACCTCACTCCAGCAAATAGGCGATCTACATTTACGTCCTTATAGAGATTCAAACGGTGCAGCCTTAATACTCGCGTGATAGCTATTATTGTATGAGAATTTGACTAAGGGCAGATGGCGATCCTAACTACTACCAAAATCAATCACGCACGCTCGTAACATACCTTCCAACGTCTGAATTGTCCTTTCACTCTTTCCATCCATTTCTGGGTGGTAAGTCATGCTCATATTTACATCAGTACCCAAAGCCTTTTGGAGCGACCTCTAAAATCCAGATGCAAAGTGACTATCTTGATCCGATATAATTGTCACAGGTACACAAACGATCTCCTTCAAATACAACTGAATGAGATTTTCCATACTATCGGTCTTCTTCATCGGTAAAAAGTGAGCCGACTTAGTCAACCGGTCAACGATAACCTAGATCGAGTCGTAACCACTCATGGTTCTTGGGAGTCCCGAAACAAAATGCATGGTTATCTTCTCGCACTTCCGCTCAGGGATTTCAGGTTATTGGAGTTGTCCTGGCGGCTTTTGGTGCTTAGTCTTTACCTTGGCATAGGTCAAACACTAACTGACATAGGTGGCGATTTCAGCCTTCATGTTTGGCCACCAGCAAAGCTTTTTCAAGTCTTGGTACATCTTGTCATACCCCGGGTGAATCGAGTATTTGGATTTGTGCGATTCGTGCATGATCAAATCCTTTAACCCTCCGAACAACAGCAACCATGTTCAATTATCAAAGTATCGAATCCCATCGGCGCAAATCTTGAATATCGGCTTGATTAGTCTTCCCAGATTCTCTACTTTTATATTTTCCCTTTTCATCGCCTTGGTCTAAGTATTAAGTATTCTCTCAGGTAAATTGGTATGTACCATCATTACCAAAGATCTAACCCTCAATAGACTTGCTCTTTCCTTTCGGCTTAGAGCATCGGCCACTACGTTGGCCTTTTCGGGGTGGTAACGGATTTCACAATCATTGTCACTCAAAAGTTCAATCTATCGGCGTTGCCTCATGTTGAGCTCTTTTTGATCTAGAATGTATTGTAGACTCTTATGATCAGGAGCAACTGTACACCAAATTCTCAAAGTGCAATTTTTGGCTAGAGTCCGTATAATTTCTCGGTCATGTGATCGACAATAAAGGTGTTCACGTGGACCCTGCAAAGATCGAGGCTATCCGGAATTGGTCTGCACCAACAACACCAACGGAGGTAAGACAATTCTTGGGTTTAGCCAGATTCATCGAGGGTTTCTCACTAATCTCCAAACCCCATACTAAGTTGTCCTAGAAGAACAAGAAGTATGAATGGGGTACGGAAAAGGAAAAGGAGTTCCAGTTATTGAAGCAAAAGCTGTGTTCTACACCCATTTTAATTCTTAACACGTCGTATTAGATTTCGGATGAATCGACTAATTCAATCTAAACAACTACGCATTTCTCCTCAACCAATACCTTCAAGCTCCAACTTCTATTTCTTTCAACTCAAGGCGTTGACTACTTCGATTGTTCCTTCATGACAGTGACGAATGTCGCCATTTGAAATTTACTAGAGGTTTAATCTTTAACTCTTCTCCACGAAATTTTTGTCCTTACGTTCAAGGAGTAGGAACCACTACACCTAACTTTAAGTCAAGGGTCGCTTAGTGTTCTATACCGATCCTTGACGATTAAGATACATACATCTCACGACATTATTACTACTTTCTGTTTCAGGGAAAAAAGTCTTCTTCATGGCCATTGGTTGATGCAACAACATCAATACACACATTTGATGTAGGAGAAGTCTTCTCCATTCCACACTTTCAACTTCGGAGCTAGCCAAGCTCGACCTTCATCCATTTTGGCAACCTTCTGACCTTAAGAAAGTCCTTTCTAAGTGTCGGTATCAGGTTTCTTGGTATTTCGTCATCAAACCATCTCCAAAACTGGCTTTACTAATTCTAGCTACACGGGCAAACGATCTATCTTTTAAAGGACCTAAATTCCATTATATACACTTTTTTCATATGATTTGGTCAGAGTGACGTCATTGACAGAAAACAATAGGGGAAAGGTTTCAAGGTAAACAAAAAGGAACAGAAAGGTAAGAGTTTAATTTGTGATGACCAGTATGAGCCCTCTCTCAAGCATTCGAATCAAAAACGGTTTCTTGCTGGGTGATCCACAGTTAAGATACAAGCATTTTATTTTGGTAAGTCTTGTTTGAATGTAAGTTCTATTTCAAAGATTTTAAGGGTGACAAACTCTGACATAACATGGTTCTTCCTGAATTATGCATAGGTGATCAGACTATGCCTAATTAAGGACCAAACGACGACATATCTGTCCTCGTCAAAACTTATTGTCACACACTATCCATGGAAATTTAATTATATAGGAGAAAAGGAAATCAAGCGACATAGTGGTAAACAATTATCTACCTACCATCCGAAAACCATAATTATTATTGTTTGTAAAAATGCAAAACTCTTTTTTTTATCCACGCGACGTAGTCGATAAAATTTACCTAGTGACATTTCTCAAACATATATGTGTATGTTATTGTAAATTAAATATAGGTTATTTATTTATAAAAAATCATTCATCATTCATTTATTTATTAATTTTTTTTTATATTTTATCGGTCTACAAAATGTCATTAAGATGGTTCAGGGATGTAGATCACAGCAAGTAATAGGGGCACCAAATAAGGATAAGAAAAACCAAAGAAGGTATTCAAGGAAAAGGTTGTTGACGGAAATCGCTATATTTCCAAAAATCGAGTTAGACCGAAATAAGATAAGGTTTTTAAGATAACAATGACAACCATGCCTTACTACAAGGATAATACATGCACAACGGAGATTTCAAGACAAGGCAACGATTAGATTAACATCCATACTAGGGATAAAACATAAACATTCCAATACTACATACATAATTCCCTAAAGATACAACATCGGCTTTCCAACTTTCTAACATAAGAATATACATAAATCCGAATAGGGCTGCGGTGTTTACAAAGAGGACAAAATACACCTGGCAACACAAGGTCACCAACTGGCACTAGCAGTTTAGTGTAACTATACAAAAGATCCTAGACCAGCAAGGTAAGAAAGGAAAGGAAATGACTACTGGGGCCTTGGAGGCGGTCCCGGAAGTCTCTTCTCCAAAATAGTGAGGCGCTCCTCCATCCACAGCATGTACGACATCATGGTGCCCTCGCGACTCTCCATCTCAGCCACTCTAGTCAGCAGCTGTTGGTTCTGCAACTCGGCTCCATGTAGTGCCGTCTGTTGGGTCTGCACCTGCTCCTCCATAGCAGTAACTCTAGGGTGGATCTCCCCAATGGCAATACTGTTAGCCACCTCAGCATCACTCACCGCCTCCATCCTCCTCGTCAAAACTCCATGTCTATACTCTAGGTTATCCATCTGGATACATAAGTCATCAATTACCTGAGGCTGTGTAGCGACTCCAGGTGTCATGATAGCAAGAGGGTGTCCCACGAGCGTAACCGTAGATGGACCTCTAACCTCGTAGGTGCTCGAAACAGTCACAGTATCCCTCGGGGCGTCACTAGGGCCATCAACCACTCGTCATCCTTATCCCAAACATCATCATCATCATCCATAACCTTCTCGTCAAAATTCGAATCTACCATCAGTTCATCCATTTCTCCTCCTAGTGGTACGTCCCACTCTATCCATCAATTATTATTATTTGGTGTAGCCTCTGCAGCTAGTGCGAACTCAATATGGTTAGGGGGTAGATTTTCCATGATAATCTGCAATCACGCAAAATAAATATATATAAGGTCACTATATACATAAAAATTTATGCATTATACGGATGAACGCAAATGCATTAAAATGAATATGATAATTTAGTTATGATTTATTTAAACGTGTAAATAAATGCAAAAGCTTTAATATAAAGCTTAATAATCAATATATAACTCAATATATATCATAGTATTTTTTTAATAAATACTTAAATAATAATACATCCGTAGTGTATAAGTACTAAAAATGGAAATCACAAAACGACTTGAGTAGGAATCATGAGGAGTCTTTGCGCGCGAAAATAAGAAGAGAAAGTTATAGTTTAGGTTTTTGAAAAATGACCTAATTCTCTATAACTTATGGTTTTTGATACCAATCATTAACACCCCTAATTTAATACACAGCGAAACCAACATTTGGGTGTTAAATCATAGCTTAATTACCCATAAATTACAAATAACGACTCAAAAGAGACGTTATAAAACTTAGTTCCATTCATAGAAATTCAGAGTGCAAAAGTTGTCCAAAAGGATCGTAACCAAAACCAACATACAAGTTTTAAAACCACAACCATAATTTAAATGTATTTGTGAGTAATGGAACTTAAAACTAGTTTAACAAAATAAAATAGCGCAAGCTCCTCCTCGTGTGCTCCAAGTCTTCAACTTTGATTACCTGAGATAAGATATGCTAAAAAGTCAACGAAACGTTGAGTGAATCCATAGAGTTTATATAAATAAAAGATAGAACACAAGCATAATTCATCAAGTGACTTTGTTGTACGGATAAGCCATATATCCAATTATATTTCATTGAGCTCGTGACACCGAAACCTTGACAACACGCATAACTCGTATGCAAACATAATTGCCCCAGTACTAGGAATTATTGCCTCATACCTACGATTATCAATACAAATCGTCTGTTAAAAAGGTGCTCGAAAGAATTCGATTCAGACCTCGGATGGGGTTGTCAAACCTAATAGATCTATTAAATGCACTAGCGCTCACCCATTATAGGCAATTGACGGTTCATGAAATTAGGGACTTTGGCAATAGCTACTCAATGACAATAACATATAATCAGGACCAGCATACCAAAACAACTTGTGTTCAAATTTTCAAAGCAAGCATGTATCTCCATCGTGGGGGTAAAAAAAAAAAATAAAAAAAAAAAAGGGGAAAAAAAAAAAAAAAGGGGGGGTAAAAATTGGGGAAAAAAAAAATAATAATATATATATATTAAAAAAAAATAAGGGGGGGGGGGGGTTTTTTATATATAAAAAAAATTTTGGGGGGGGGGGGGGGGGGGTTTTTTTTTTTTTTGTTTGGTTTTGTGTTTTGGGGGGGGGGGGGGGGGGGGTTTTTTTTTTTTTGGTTTTTTTTTTATTTTTTTGTTTTTTTTTGGGGGGTTTTTTTTTTTTTATGGGTGAGAAAGAGAGGGGTTGTTTTAGGGTTATAAAAACATTTAAAGTTTATAAAGGTGAGGCTATGAAATTATCGTGAATAGAAGATGATCGAGCAAGAAATCAATTAAGAGAAGAAGCACCACCGATCTAGTCGCGACCTAAAAGAAGTGACGTGACTTAGTACAAAAAAGAGATTAATACGTAAAAATAAATCATATGATCATAAGGTATGTTCCAAGTTATGCATGGCTTTGCACTTAGGTTTTGCTTAAATTATTTTTACTCAAAAACTTGTTTGTAACCTGACCTTATATGTATATAATCCTCCACTAAGTTTCGTCCCCAAATTCTTAATTTACTAATGTGTACCATATGTTTTTAGACTTTGAGACTAGACGTAAAAACTCAGTTTTTGATTTTATGATTCTATATCTCCGAATCTATAAAGGTTATGAACGTGAGGTTTTCGCCCCTGGAAAGACCTTTGAGTCTAGTTTTTAGAATGCTGGGCCCTACCCACTAATTATCTTCCAATCAATGGGAACTAACAGTTTACCCTTAACAACACAAACCAGAAAGTTTTCTGAATTTTTACTACATACGGAAACGGCCATAATGCCTAAACCGTGATAGCTATTAAAGTGAATTCAATTGGAGATGTTAGCCTAAGTTGCCTACTATTGTTCTATGTTTTTAAATGTAAACTTTAGTGCAAAAATGCTGGTGTTTAACCTGTTTTCCTAACAACTATCCAGAATCGACTAGTTTTCGTAAAACGGCCGTATCTCACTCATCCGGAGGAGATACAAAACCATCCAATTCACCACATAATCTAAAAATCTTTATTTACCTAAAATATGTATTTTCTAGTAGACCACAAGCCAAAAATAATTCGTATTAATCCCAACAAGCTACTGGCCTAAAACAGTTTTTAACTTCTACTTTACCAACTCACATTTCCATGCATTTGACTTTACCAAAAGTCCATGCAATGCTATGATTTCTTTTTCACACCTCTTAGCAACATAAAGCACATATTTTACAGAATCAAAAACTCAACATGCATGGCTAAAATTCATAAGAAAGCAAGAGTCTAACATTTTTGGGCGTACAACCAACAAAATGACTAGTAAGACCTACTCCACTAGTTTTCTTTTTGCTAGGGATTTAACCCAAGAGAACACATAAATGACTAATCAAAATGAGTCAATACCTCAGCCCCAACATCATCATTTACCTAAATTATTAACACCTTTACACACTAAGATTAGATTTGTAAGAACTTTCAATAAAATTTACCAAAACCAAAGCAAAGCCAAGCTTAACAATTCACAAATCTTTACTAGATCACCATATCATGACATGCATGAACTTTTCACCATAACCTAACAATTTAACTTCTCACCTTATTAAATCAAGGGTTTCTTGGTCTAGAATTGAAGCTCTAAATATGAGGATCAAGGTTATGTAAGAATAACAAGTGATTGGTATAGAAATTTTTGGTGAAATGGGTGTTTGAGTGAGAAAGGTGTATGAAGAGAATAAGGAGGAACAAGAGAGATGTGAGACTTTTATAATAACTATGTGTTATGAATAATGATAGTGGAAGATTTTTATAAGAATTAGGCATGCAAGGTTAGTTCTCTTTTAAGTTAACTAAGACAAGTGTCTTAGTTTAAGGACTAGTGGGGAGGAATGGCACCACATGGTTTAACCATGTGGTGTGCCATTTTTATTGAGTGGGGGGTAATAGTTTTAGTTTATTTGGGTAAAATTTTAAGATAGGTAGGTAGTTTTGAGGCTAACGGGTATTAACGTAAAATATAACGAGAGTTAAGGCGGAATCACAAAGTAAAAACGAACTAGATAAAAATAGGTCTACATCATTCGGAGAACTTTACTGAAAAATTAATTACTTAGGGTATGGGACGTATAGTAATCATAAGCATGGATCGTAAATAATTAAAATCATGATTTTAATAAAAATCGACTAAAAGTAATAAATAAATAAATAAAGTAAATTCTTAAAATTTAGAAAATAAATTAAAGCTCGGGATAAATAGTGACCTTAAATCCGAAATGTTACAAAAAATTTCAAAAACAAGAAAATAGAAAATTTAAAAAAATCAGAAAATACAAAAATATATTATCTCTGACATGTCTTCTAGAAATCAATAACATTTACGGCCTTAAAAATGTCATTTAATAATGATATGAGACTATAAATGAATTTTAAGCAGAAGTTATAAACGTTTTCAAAAACATGTCAATGGCTTGCTATTATTTCAGATAGCAACCCGATCATTATTTTATAGGAAAGTATTTCGTCAAAAAGAAAACTTGACCTCTCAACGAGAAATTAATTTTTCTCGGGTATGAATTACTTTATATTCATACAAAGGCTTGTGTTTACTTTGCAACACAACCCGTGCTTTCTATATACAATAAATGTACATGTCAGCGCATTTATTTGTTTAAAATAAGAGAAATCTTTTTTTTAAGGTGTTGATTTTCAAAAAGGAATTTAATCATCTCAAAGTTTCATCAGATAATGATTTTTCAAGGCATTTGA
>BQNB010010103.1:7609-73445 GCA_026074375.1 Tanacetum coccineum
TGTGCTAGTTCTGTGAGTAGATTAGCACAAAAACACACTATTATTTGTGCTTTCACCATGGCTGACGTGTCAAGAGCTTGAGTGAGAGCTTAAGTAACCCTTGATTTGACTGATATGACCCCTCCTTAGTGTTAACGAGCTCATGAATTGACCATCTAACCCTTTAATTTGAGAAAACCCCTTGTTTTACCTTGGTAACTCGTTGGAGACGATAGGTGAATAGTAAATGGGTTTCGCGCCCTCTTTTTGACAGTTAAAACTGTTACAACTTTGAGGAGTTTGCAAATTTGGCCCTTGTGTTCTCTTTTCCTTTTTCTAGTTATAAATAACTTTCGAAAATTGCAAGTTTAGCCCTTGTGGTTTATATTAAAGGAAAGTGGGCTAGGGTTTTGGGCTTAAGGATCCGGGTAAGGTTTCTAGGTTTTAAGAGGCCCATTAAGCTTTCCTGGGCCCAATAAGGGAGGAGGGGACATTTTTGGACTTTTGTGAGAGTTGAGGGACCAAAGTGAAACATTTTGAGGATTTGTCTTTTGTGTTTGACTTAGTTTGACCATCTTTGACTGATTTTGACTGAGGCTTGACTTTTCTGGCTTCGGCTTTGTACTCTTCTGATTCTCGTGTCCGTGCTTGCCCGTTTTTGATTGTTTTCTTGTGATTTTTGATATATCCATACCTGCACACACAAAACACAAATACAAGCATATTTTTGCCATTTTTGGTCTGTTTTTTGTTTAATTGGGTTATTTTAGGTACAAATGGATATGTGTATTTTACACTTATCAACTATTTTAAAAATAAGCTCATTTAGGGCTTATTTGAGCTCTTGGGCTTGTTTCGTGTCTCGGCCCAAGGAAAAACAAAGAAAAGAGTCATGGGCTCGACCTATGACCTATCCGGCTTATTTCCATCTTTACTAAGCTTATTAGCTTATTGTATTTTCATATAGGGCTTATTAGCTCACTCATTAGAGCTTATTTGTGTTTTTGGGCTTTTGTGTGGTCACGACCCAACAAGGGAAAGAAAAGGAGCCATGGGATCGGCCCGTTATCATTTTGTCCGGCTTATTTTCAACCCATTAGAGCTTATTAGCTTATGAAACACTTGTTTAAGGGCTTACTAGCTTATTCAAGGGCTTATTGGCGGTTTTGGGCCAAACAAGCCTCACGGCTCAATAAGCCGAGATAAGTCGTGGCTTATCTTAGGCTTATTGGACCCGTCATGCTTAGTTGGCTTAATTCTTATCTTATTGTGGCTTATTTCAGAAAACTTATTCGACCTTCGAGCTTATTTTACTATACGGGATTATAATGACTTATTTTGGGCTTATTGAGGCCACGAACCAATAACAGAATAAGCTACGACTTATTCGTCTTATTGACCGCAACATATCTTATTTCACGCTTAATTTTCTAAACTTATTTTGGCAAACTAAAGGCTTATTGCTTATTCTTAAAGCTTATTGGGCTATTTTCAAACTTATTACATTATAAAATACACTCGTAGGCTTATTGGGCAGAAAATCCCAATAAGGATTAGATACTTTTACTTTTCCTCTAATCGAGCTAATTATGAAAATCTTAACGGACCATTAAGCCCAACGTCTAAGTAGACTAGAACTTGGACTATATATATATATATATATGTATATGTATATATATGTATATGTATATATATGTATATGTATATATATGTATATGTATATATGTATATGTATATATGTATATATATATGTATATATATATATGTATATATATAAGAGTTTTCTAATGAATGAGTGAACACTAACAAACATACGTGTCTAAATTAGATTTTCAATCGATTTATACTTATATAAGTTTAGAATGGTCAAAATAATCATTCGAAGTGTAATTTGGGTAAAAACTACACGTAAACCTAGATTTTGGCATTTTGCCGGAAAGTTATTAAATTAAGAAAAGTGTTGAAATTATGGTTTTATCAACCTTAGGAAACATTCACAAGCAAACGGGTCATACCGAAATTTTGTAAAATAGCTTACACTTAGAAAATATCTTGAAACTTTGTGTTTTCATAAAGTTCGATAAAAGGACAAAACCCCTAATTATTAAATACTAATTATTACTTGGTAAACGATGTACTAGAATTTGACCAATAAACTGAAATCACATTTATACCCATGACACGAACTAATTTCTAAATTCTCGAAAAGAAGACAAAATAATAAAATATTATTATTTTAACGCCCGACTAAAGGACGAAAAACATGATTTTTATGAAAAACTCCTAACGTCTAGCTTATGTATCTAAAACATTATTAACACCTATATCGAGTATGTTCTATCAAACTAACTTGGGATAATGGGATTTAAATTGCGAAAACATGTCCGATTTCTTTTATTTTACCTTCTTTATTAGATTTTGAATGAAATCTCTTTTATTCTCATTTCTAAGTTCTCATTCGTTTAGTTCTTAGTTCTATGGTTCTTAATTTTCTAAGTTCTTACTTCCTCCATCCTCAATTCCTTAACGTTCATTTCATGTGCGTCTCCGTATTTATTTCCTTTCTTGACAAATCCTCACCGGATTTACTTCTAAGTTCTTAACATCCTATCCAGTCATGACACACCAAATCAACTCTCAAGAGATATCTATACCGTACTTTGACCCAAGTGCATCAAGTTAATTTCTTAATGAAATCCTATATAACAATTACACAAAACACTTTAACGAACTTAAACGCAAACTCTTGTACGATAGGTTGTTATCATAAGACATATTACTAAGGTAAAACTCATTAATAGGTCGTTGCCGGGTACCGTTGTGCACTATTCAGAGACCATATATTTTTGCTACTATCATATTATCTGAGGTGAGTTCTCATATCCCTACTTTATAAATACTTTTCCGTTAGGGGAAAATGATACTCAAATACTTTTTCAATGCTTTTCATCTGTGCAAAACTTCTATTTCTTTTGGACAATGCTATGTGCCTATAAATGCTATGTAAATGACATGAGGACTATTTGAACAAGTTCTGCGGAACAAATCATTTTGTGCAAGAGTTCTATGGGAACCACTATGCAAGGCAACTTTTCCCACCTAGGGTTAGCTCCAGCTAGTAGGCGATAGGTTCGGAGGACAATACGCGCATGGAACATTATGGATTGTTGATTAGGTTGAATGCTATGATATCATGTGATTTTATGTCTGAATTCTTTATACTATTTCATGTATACTGTTTTCATATTGCATAATTATCCACTACTTAAATTCTAGCACGGCAACTGGGTTTACTCCTAAACCTATGAGCTTACCAACTTTTTGGTGACCCTTTTAGAGTATCATTTTCAGGTGTGATCAGCTTTTGAACAGAACGTAAATGGAGTGCAAGTTTTATTATTAGCTAAGACATTTTCCTAGAGACATGTGTAACTTAATTTCAAGTCCGTATTAAATGTAACAATGTAAATTAAACTTCTTGTAACGAATCATGGTATATCTTGTAACTAGTGCAATGTAATCAAAACGTCGCGCCCTGTGTTTCTGCTCTTAGCAGGGTGTGGCATTATGGCTTGTAACAAAATAAAGGTGTGCATATGTGTTTTATGGTTCTCATTAAATCAAGGAAAGTAGTATGCATATATGTGTTTTGTAATTATATACAATCCATAAAAGTGTATGCATATAGCAACTAATTCGTGAATAGGCGTGTTTGAATATTGAAGATCCGTTATCATTCATTCACGAAGGCCTTCCAAACTTTAATCACGTGGATGAGGTATGTAGTCTGTAACATTCATTCATTCGGTGTCAAACACGCTAAGGTATGTATTCTATAACATTATGTTAACAACGATTATATCACAATCGTCTGATAATTTTTGATATTAACACATTGATTTTTGTTTTTTAATGCATATGTAATGGGTTGCATGTTAATCTTTTGACAATATCTATGAGGTATGCCTAATCTTTCGAATATAATCTGTTGCTTGGTCATTGTATTTGGTTGTTTCGTTCTACATGTACTTTTTTTTGAAAACCCTAATAGCATTCATTATGAGGTATGGTTATACACATGTAACAAGAGCTAGAACTGGTGCATTACACAACTTATCCTTCAAGGTCTGAAATGCCAATTCTTGTTCCTCACCACAATCGAAAGTCATACTCTTCTGAGTCAAGATAGTAAGAGACTTATCTATCTTAGAGAAGTTCTCAATGAACCTACGATAATACCTAGCCAATCCTAAGAACGAACGAACCTCAGTAGGAGTTCTAGTTCTAGGGGACTGTCTATTTTCTTACAGCTTCAATTTACAGGTGTCCACATGAATTCCATTGCCATTTATTCACATGCCCAGAAGAAACTTCACTTCTTTAGCAAAATTCACACTTAGAAAACTTAGGCATACAGGTTTCTCTTTTTTGAGAGTTTCACGTCTAACCTTAAATGTTCTACATGCTTCTTCATGAGTCTTAGAGTAGATTACAGATGATCTTCTATAAACCACTATACAAACTTATCAAGATATGGCCTATGAACTTATTCATCAAATCCATAATATTACCGGTGCATTAGTTCCGACCAAGGGCATTACTGTAAACTCGAAAGCTCATAATGAGTCTAAACGCATTGTCTTTGGTATGGCATCCTTATGCACTCTCAGCTGATGGTATCACGACCTAGATTGTCTTGCCGAGAAAAACTGCGACCCTTTGCAGTAGATCAAATAGATCATCAATTCTAGGAAGGTGGTAACGATTCTTAACAGTCAACTTGGTAAAACTCTCTATATCAATGCACGTCTAAAAGAACATCCTTTGTTCTTAACAAACAATACGCCGGGCGCTCCCTAAAAGGCGATAACTTGGTTTGAAGAAACATATGTCTTGGAGTTCCTTGAGTTGTGTCCAGACAAACTCTCCATTTCAGGAAGGTGGCCAAATGATAAGGGACATTAGCTACAGTGTTCTGCTCCAGGATTACTCAATCCGAAACTTAAATTTTCCTGAATAGGCGGTAATTAGATAGATTCATCCGAGGAATACTTAGGAAATAATCTCTAACCATAACAATCTCTTTTGTTTTTTTCACTAGCCTTAGCAATCAGCAACAATCTTGCTTTCTTTCTGGTCTTATCTCCTAACTACTCTAAGCACCTTGCCATCCGGTAGTGGTATCCTCACTACCTTCTCATGGCAAATTATTTCAGCCTTATAATTAGACAACCAGTCCATACCTATAATCATATCAAAACTTCCATGCCCAAAAGGTATCAAATCGATGTCAAAGACATGACCCTCGATTTTTAGTTTACAACCCTTAATAACCTTATCAATCTCTACTAGCTCCCAGTTATATATCTCAATCTCATATCTGAAACCTAATTCGCTGGGCCCTAAGCCTAACAGAGGTATAAAAGTAGTGGAAACAAAACTATAGTCGACACCAGAGTCAAATAAGGTAGTGGCAAAATGATCGTTCAAAGTAAACGCACCCGTCACAATGTTTGGATTCTGGCGAGCTTCCTCTGCTTCCAACATGAATGCCCTACCCCTAGCCTGGTTCCCTTGGTTTCCACGACCCTGACCCCCATTATTAGCAGCAACTTGACTTGGACGATTTCCTTCCGGTTCTTGTGCTCTATTCAATCTAGGGCAAGCTGACCTAACATGGTCGGTACTACCACACTCATAACATGCTCTAATAGTTGGGTTTCTAGCATTGACCGGATTCACATTCTTTGGCACACCTCTGCAATCCTTTTCTAAATGACCTAGGAGGTTACAGTTGAAGCATGTGCAACAAGGCCCTTTAGGTGCATGGTAGGAGTTGCAGGTGGTACACTTGGACCAAGTACCCATATTCTCTCTTCCTACATGGTTTACAGTAGTAGAAAAAACATTCCCAGTCCTAGTCCTCTTATTGTCATCCCTACCATTCTTATCCTTGCTAGTTTCCCCCATATTTCCTCTTTTCTCAACTTTCTTAATTGATCCATTTCTTACAGCCTCATCGGTCAGTGCACCAGAAATCTGCACTGCCTTCTACATAGTCTTAGGCTTTGCTGCCTCATCTCATAGATTTGTGGAGCAAGGTATACACATACCTTTCAATCATTCTATTCTCATGAGTTACCATAGAGGAACTAAACCTCGCCAAACTCATAAAAACCTATCAGTATAGCTGCATGGCTCGCACTCAACATGCGTGATTCCACAACTTCGATTCACAAATCTTTTGCATCTCATAATAGGACAAGACTCTTGTATCATCATAAGCTTAAAGTTCATTCCATGATTACTAACAACAACTTCCCGGCTTAGCGTGCGAATCTGAGAGTTCCACAGTTAAGCCTTACCACAAATGAACCAGTAGGGTATTTCACTTTTTGGTCATTACGACTTACAATCATTATCTTGTACGTCGCCTTTTTTCTCAATCCAATGAGTAAGAACTACAACACCTCCTTACCATCATATTCCTTAGGGTTACAAGCTAAGAACTCCTTATCTGAAACAAAATCCTACCCGGTTTGCCATTTACTAAAACCATCCCCACTTCTTCTTGATCGTTCTCCATTCAAAACACATTTAGCATTTGATTTCCAACATTTCCCTCGGTTAACTAACCTGAGCTAGTATGGGGGATAGAGGTTCTATAATTGCTGGGCAAATAATCGTCGTCGAGTAGTCGGTGTGCCCCCTTTGGCTCCTTTACATTCCATTGTACTCCCTCTTCACCACAATTAGTACCTGAACCCTCGTTATTCCTTGACCATCTCAAATCCTCTACACGCTCATCATTACTTCCTATGTTTTTCTACCCATTCCACTTCTACCAAACCCGATTCACCCGTTCCCCCTCTAGTGATTCGGCAAAATAGGCCGGCCAACACTTCGCGGTCCTCATCACTTGGCCGGCTTATCTATACGGAAGAGAACATGTGCAGTTAGGTAAGTTGGAAGACTCGACAAACACCACACGCCACACCACACATTATATCTATTATTATATAATATATATTATATATATACTATTATATATATATATGAATATCTTACTATATATAAACCAGATATACACGTAACTCCACCTCCGGTGTCAACATCTGATTTGTGTTGTGAACAACATTATCAAGTATGAGTGAGTTATGATACGCTTAATAACTACGTTGGCCACCCGTACTTATATTCGATATCCTTTCCTATCATATCCAATATTGACGCCCACCCATTTCAATGACTAAATAATAAGGCACCAACCCGCCGAAACACACACAGGCACACAGTAGCAGAACACCACGCAATAGATCTTATACGCAACTAGACGACAGATCTTATGTTATATTTAGGCCAAACCACCTATTTCTCTATACCTTAGCTTTGAATCACAATCTGTCACCAACCCGGGCTAATGGCAGAAACTCAGGAAGCAACATGTTGAACATCAACAACACAAAGATACTAAATAGAGAAAAGCTACATTGAATAACTCCAAGTGCTATGCAGACCATCAACCTTGAACAAACTATGTGATGTCCCAACTCGCAACTAACATCCACAAATCTTTACAATTATTCAAAATGCCCCACACAGGGCACCAAAATCCAAAACTTATTCCAAAAACATCGAAACTAAAATCAAACAACAAGCAAGCATGTCTTCTTAACGAAATTCCCACTGGGCTACTTCTAAGTCTAGTGTCACTCACCAAAACTACTCTTCTTTTCCTTACCTGAAAATGATATCGCAAACATCCACATAATGTTGGACTGAGCTATAAGTTTTGACCTTAAACCCAAAAGTTGTGCCTAATATTTCAACGTGGACATAGTGCTATATGACAATGAATATATGCAAACAACATTAGCATCCACCGCTTATCTAGTAACAATATGTCACTTATGCACCAGAAGGGTACCTACCATCTGGAGTACTAAAAATTAGGGCAGGACCACACATAAACCTGGATAGTGTACCCATACGCGTCCAATAATCAACAAATACCGTAGGTAGTGTACCCACCGATCTAATAATCTCCAAACATGGGTAGGCGTTACCCATCGATCCAAACAATCATGGATCACATAATATTCCACATGAGCAGTCATAAGCACAACTATGTCAAAAACGGAAAACACATTTTGCATAGATCAATTTCCAAAACATTTCAACAACACATTTCATTTGAGGTATCATTTTTTCAACGGAAAAAAACAGTAAAAGTGGGCTACGAGAACTCACCTCAAGAAGTCTTTAACAACAATCTCATCACCCAAGCAATGCAACGACGCCCGAGCACGAACTAGTAGAGTTAATGTCCCAATCTTTAATCATCCAATTCCAAAACAATCTTCACGTTTGATGCATAGAGTTTAGACGCGTTGAATACAATTACCCAAAACAATTCTAGTAGCGTGAGGTTGTCGGACTTAACTCAAAATCATATCACTCATTTTCCTCGATTAATACTACTTATACTATTTTGCTTTAAATGATAAGTAACATATAATATTTGATAATTATTAATTATAATTATATCTAGACAAGTCTATTCGGTTCACCTTTAGTCACCTTCAAAATAATCATTATACTGTTGGAAAAGAAACGTTTACTCATAATAAACATTTAGAGAAGTTTTGAGGAAAAATTATATTTTCTGTATTTTAGAAAATTTTTTAAATAAATAAAATAAAATAATTAAATATTATTTTATTATTTAAAAGAAAAATATCATGTTTTTTATGAAAATTTTCTAAGTATACAACTTTGTACGAAATTTCTACATGACTCGTAGTTTATACAACGTATTTCCAAGTTTCAAACATTATTTTCGACCATTTTTTTTCACCAAATTCGAACAATTCGAAAAAATTCTAAAATCTCATATCGGTAACGTGCTTTACCAACACGTTTTTTCCAAATATCGTTTCAATGTCACTTAGTAAATACATTTCACTTTGTAAAAGTCTATCAAAATTCTATAACTTATATTGCTTATTGGGCCTTAAGGCCCAACAATGGTCCATTAGGACATATATAAGTCCAAAATACTATTTAAGTCCAAAACCAAAGTTCATTTACATATATAAGTATATACTTATATGTAGAAATAATCCGGACCACAATAAGGCCTCCCATTAAGCCGCGACTTAGATAGACTTATTGGGCCGTGAGTCCATAAACTCCAAAATTAAGCTTTAAAATAAGCTATTAAGCTACGTATCGCTTTTGGTTACTACCATAAGCCTCAAAAATAATCTACAACATAGGCCATAACACAAAAATAATCAAAATCACTTTCCTAGTGATTTTGGGAATCCATTCGTGGCCTATAAGCACAAATAAGCCAAGAAATAGCTTAAAATAAGTCCGGATAAGCCATACAAGCTACTATAAAAAAATAAACATTCTAGCATTATATATTATTCAACCATCACGACCACGACATCAAAACTACAAAAACTCTCTTTTTTCCTTTTCTTTTTACACGAACCAAACATCCCCTTTTTCTTTCGTTTCGCTTCCAAAATCAATTTTCACAACGATCAACTTATACAACTAACATCTATGAATCAAAATAAAC
Source organism: Tanacetum coccineum (assembly GCA_026074375.1). Taxonomy (NCBI): domain Eukaryota; kingdom Viridiplantae; phylum Streptophyta; class Magnoliopsida; order Asterales; family Asteraceae; genus Tanacetum; species Tanacetum coccineum. Next base: position 17,181 of record BQNB010010103.1, read on the forward strand.
CCAAAAGGACAAGCGAAATTTAAATTTGAAAACTTACAAGAAAATCTTCAAAATTGTAGATTTCGACACGAACCAGACGACCTAAACGTTGTTTAAATAAATAACCAAACACTAGAATCAACCCCAAATATTTATGTCCTCATGTTTTCTTGATCAAACTTTAAAAATTATAAAAGTGTGTGTGTTGTGGGTGCGGACGAACACAAGGGAGAAAGGAGAGGATATTTTTTGATTTTGAAAATCAACTATGTGTAAAAATAAGGATAAAGAAAGCATCTTATGTACAATTTAGACAAGGTTAGCTAAAATTAAGTCACCTTGTCTTTCTAGTCTTCTTTTGACCGGCCATGGTATCCCATGAGGTCTTGGGCCTTTCTTTTCGTGTCGGGATCACTTAAATACTCGTAAAACTCAACCGTAAAATATACCCCAAAGTTAATTAGCATTTTTATTCACTTTAAAAATACTTTTCCATTAATGTAGAGTATTTACACGACATATTTTCATTTTACACCCTTCAAAACTCATTTGGACATTAACGGACGTGTCAGACTCGTTTTTCGGCATTTCTTAAAATTTACGGGTCAAACCACCCGGAATACACATAACACAATAATATATTCCAAAAGGGATTATTAATCACAATAAACCACAATTCATCACATATCTCATAAAATCACCACCGTCAACACGGTACAAAAATCTGAATAAACTGACAAAAATCAAATAGTCAAAGGACTATAAATGAAATATTCAGAACATAAAAAGGGCAAAGGTTACAGTTCTGATGACGTTCTCATACTAATTTAGCATGTCACATAGCCATATTTACGAATATTGTTGAATAACTTCACAACATCCTTTTTCAGTTCCTTGATCTAAAAAAAGTTGAAAATAAACTTAGTATCGAATTTCAAGCTAAGTTGCAGACATACCAAGTGGTAATGTTGAGTTAAATAAGCACAATGAGTCCATAACTCAATATCATATTACATATGACTCAAAGGGGCTAACAACAAGTGTGGGGGGATTTATCTTCGATTCTTGATACGATATCTCTTTCTTCTGCCAATGACAGGTGGAGCTGCGATGTAAATGGTGACGGTATGTTTCGAGTTAAAGATATTAGGTCCTCTTTTGCATGAATTTTTCTTCTTCTTCGGCTATAGCTACGTGATAGGTGGAAGAATATCCGATCAGATCAATATCTTCATATGGCGTGCTCGTCTTGGTCGTATTCCTACTAGATCTAATCTTGTTAATCGTGGGGTTGTTTTAGATTCTCTTCTTTGTCCAATTTGTGGTTCGGTTCCAGAGGATGCTTCCCATTTCTTATTCCAATGTGGATTGTCTAAGCTTGTTTTTTGTAAGATTTGCAGGTGGTGGGATCTTGTTCCGAATGATATGTCGTCCTTTTTCGATTGGGATGTTTGGGTCTCGGCATATCGTTTGGGGGGGGACGTGTAAGCTTAAGCTTATCTTGGAAGGAGTGTTCTATGTAGCTTGGTGGCATATTTGGAGGTTTAGGAACCAGTCGATCTTCGCCGAGACCCCTCCGAGACGTTCGGTGCTTTTCGATGATATTGTTTCCCGTGCTTTTGATTGGTGCGTTAGTAGATGTAATAGCTCTTTTTCTTGGGATAGTTGGTTGAAAAACCTGAACTTAATCTCTTTGTAATTTCTTTCTAGCATCTTGCTATGTTCTATTTATTTTGCCGTTCAAAAAAAAAACAAGCGGTCTTAAACTCATGTTAGTCTGATAAAAGCATAATGTAAAATCACCTAAATTTGTAGCTTAAATTTGTGTTAGTTGGAAAATGTACCATCACACCATTGTAGTTAACCAAAAATCAAGCACACCATTTTTTCAATATAGTTTTACAATACAATATAACAAATTTTGATAAGCTCTTATATACAGAAATAAAGGTGTCAAGGGAGTATGTTACCTTCGTTAGAACTATCATTTATTTCATCGTTTGCATTTTCTTCTATTGACTCAACTTAAACAACACCATTCACAATTAAATAACTTCGAGTTACATCATCTTTGCACCTTTAATTACCCACAACCTACTCATCTCCAGCAATATCAGATACAACTTTTTATTAAATAAACATGATACCGAGGAGAGTTATATTGAATACCAAAAAAAGGTTGGATACTCTTAGGGACTCATCACACCATCATCTAAAAAAAATCAATGGTGTGATTAAAAGTTATTATTTCACAATTTTTTAAAATTTAAATCTTCTCCTAAACCGTTAATCGTTTACGTAAAAAAATAATTATACTCATCACGACGCGCATTTAATTTCATCTTTGATATAGATATCTACTTTGATATACTTTCGACAAAAAAAAATTTTACGTTTTTTTCACGTCTTTTTCATCTTTTTTCCACGTTTTTTTCAGATTTTTCACCTTTTTTTTTTACTTTTTTCACCTTTTTTTTCTTCGTTTTTCACGTTTTTTCGAGAATTTTTTTTTTTCGTTTTTTCCGTTTTTCACGTTGTTTTCTTGTTTTTTACGTTGTTGAATATTTGCTTTTAAATTCATGATAGGATATTTACACTAATATTTGATATGAGTTAACACTAAAATTAAATATCATATATGCTCATAACACTTAATATATATATGGACATAATCACAATAATTATATGATTTTACACTCTAAACATATATAAAATAAACTTAGTATCAAATTCCAAGCTAAGTTGCAGACATACCAAGTGGTAATGTTGAGTTAAATAAGCACAATGAGTCCATAACTCAATATCATATTACATATGACTCAAAGGGGCTAACAACAAGTGGTCTTAAACTCATGTTAGTTTGATAAAAGCATACTGTAAAATCACCTAAATTTGTAGCTTAAATTTGTGTTAGTTGGAAAACGTACCATCACACCATTGTAGTTAACCAAAAATCAAGCACACCATTTTTTCAATATAGTTTTACAATACAATATAACAAATTTTGATAAGCTCTTATATACAGAAATAAAGGTGTCAAGGGAGTATGTTACCTTCGTTAGAACTATCATTTATTTCATCGTTTGCATTTTCTTCTATTGACTCAACTTAAACAACACCATTCACAATTAAATAACTTTGAGTTACATCATCTTTGCCCCTTTAATTACACCACAACCTACTCATCTCCAGCAATATCAGATACAACTTTTTATTAAATAAACATGATATAAAGAAATGCTAAAAGTTCAATATAGACCCAATATTTGTCATAGACCCAATGAACCAATCCTAGCTACTCATTTTTTCATTAAAAATAAAAAAAATCCACTTTCCACCTTTTAAAAAAAAATTAAATATCTTACACACAATTAATCGTTACGCAAAACAAAACATATCATCTCGACGTGAATTAAATTATATTTCTATAAATGGGCGATACCATGTACTTTCGACGAACTTTTTTTATGATTTTATGAAGTTATATACGATTTTATGAAATCATATATGATTTATGAAATCACACACACACATAATTATATTCTTTTTATAAACATATAGTATTTTACAAAATATGTGTTTTGTATTAAAATGGTTAGAAAAATCATTCATACACTAATAAAATGTCAAAAACTATGCATACGATGCATAACAACAAATAGTTTTTCGCACAAGCAAAATATATGACAATCTTGAAGTAAGAAATTAACTTGTCATTATTCATCAACCTCACACTTACAACTAGTCTTAGGATTAATGGAACACACTATGAAAATCTTTATTTGTCTTCTTTTAAAAGAGTGTTCGTGAGGGTCAAGAAAGATTTCGAATATATATCAACTCATTATTCAAACTATGATTGATATTATTATCGAATCTAATTGACAAGTTTTTTAGTATGGACAAGAAATTAGATTCTTATTTGTCTAGCTTTGAGATTATATCAAAATGTAACAAGATATATTATCTTAAACCTACATACCCAATCACACTCGATTGATATGAAAATAACAACATCCTTTTTTAAGACGATAAGAATATGCATCATATCATAACTCACACTTGTGTAGATGATGTCATATTGAGTCTACTTGTCCAATTGGTTATGTTCAAAATATTTGGCAAATATATGCATAAAATACACAATGAAGTAGGATTGACGACATGAATATCTTGTCCAAAGTATGCATGTAATTTACCTTGCAATGCAATTGGTAAAGCCGTCATCTCCGAAAAGCCAAACATGAGCAAATGCACAACATATGTAACTTTTCTCAAACAATTCAAAAGCACAACTCAAAACTTAAAGTCTCTTCTCATCAAAACTTTCTATTACTTAACCAAATAAGTATAATATTTCTTCTTCGCCAAATAAGAACCCTTTAACCATCTTCATTAAAAATAAAAAAATCCACTTTCCACATCTTTTTTAAAAATTAAATATCTCACACACTGTTAATCGTTACGCTCAACAAAACATATCATCTCGACGTGAATTAAATTATCTTTCTATAGAGGGGCGATACCATGTACTTTCGACGAACTTTTTTTTATAATTTTATGAAGTCATATACGATTTTATGAAATCATATATGATTTATGAAATCATATATGATTTTCGCAATTCGTGACTGAAACAAAATTGAAAAAAAGTTCGTCGGAATCACAAATAATTATGATTTAATGAAATATATATTGATTTATGAAACGTATATGATTTTCACGAATTGTGACTGAAAACAAAATTGAAAAAAAAGTTAGTAGTTATAATCAATAATCATATTTGATTTTATGAAATCATATATGTTCATGAAATCAATATAATTTTCTTGAAATAAATCATCGGAATCATATATGATTCGTATAACGAATCATACGAATCATATATGATTCGTTATACGAATCATATATGATTTTCGCAATTCGTGACTGAAAAAAAATATCGAAAAAAAGTTTCTCGAAAGTATATCGTGTCACCCGTCTACTAAAAGATAAAAAAATATTCGTCGCGATGGTGTATTTTTTGTCGTGTGACGATTTACCGTTTGTAAGATATTTTATTTTTAAAAAAGAGGTGGAAAGTGGATTTTTTTTATTTTTGATGAAAAAATAGATAGTTGAGATTGATTCATTAGATCTATGACAAATAATGGATCTATGTTGATCTTAACTCATAAAGAAAATGCTATACGTAATGGATAACATGACATACTTCACAAGAATATAATGTTCCCAACGTCATAATAAAATTCAAAAAACACAACATAAATATTTAATTAGAAAACTATAAACTTATATAAATCTAATTACCAAGCTGTACACGTATTGTACTAAATAGATACATAACCCCTTAATTTTTTTTATCAAAGTTAACATTATACTATTATGGTATATAGTTTGATCGAGTCATTAAATCCTCATGTGTAATTTTCCCACAAGCTGAGAGGCTTACTCATCGAAACCAAGATATGAACTATCTTCATTGCATTGAGTCTTCGTGAACCATCTTGTACTCTGATAGTCAACCCAGTAGTCCTCATATTAGTAGCTGCAAAGTGGACACAAATTATGGACTGAGCCTGTTAGTCCCCTTGAATGTGATATTTGGTTTATCAAGTTAAACTAATCACATTCCATGACAACAAAGTGTATGTTTTAAACAACTATATAAGACGTAATAAGAACAAGTTTAAAACAACATAAGATGTACTTTTCAACGTATAAATTCTTATTAGAATGAATAAAGAATCTATGACATACTTTGTTTGCGGAATAATAAAGTAGTTGAATGATAATTTGGTGATATCCTCTCTAACTTAAACTCAAACCTAGGTATAGAGTTTAAGTACAAACTTTGTAACCAACACTGAAGCTGAAGCCTAAGTGGTTCTATAATTTGATTCGAGGAGTAAATAGCTCTTGAATTTGTGTCACATTACTTACATGAGTTTTCTATTTACTCTCATACAACATTCCTTTTATACTAAATAATTAGGGTTTACAATGAGCTTTCTTGTACACATGTCAAGCATTGGATGGGTGCTTGAGATCCCATTTAATGTTGCCATGCTTTATGGTATAAGGAAAAGTCCTTTAGGGAAAGTTGTTGTATTTATTTACCAACTTTAGAAGTAGCCATTCCTAAGAAGATAGGCTTTATTCTTTTTGATATAAAGCAATCTTTTTCCCGCCTTGTAAGCCTTCTAGAAGTGAAAATTTTGTTTCAGCTTCTGAGAGGAGATCTACAGCGTTCAGCTTGACATTGCCAACCAAGCTGAACTGAAGCTCTTGCTAAAGCCTTATCTTCAGTTTCTAAACCGCCACATAAACTAAAGTGAAGATACTTTTTGATCTTCTAAGTGCTTGAAGAGCTAAAGCTAAACAGTCTTTAACTAGACTTGACTTATGGTATTTTATGTTTAAATCAACTGAAAGACTGAAGGGCACTGAACTGACCAAACAATCTCCCCCTATTTAAATATACAAATAGCCTAAGTTTAAATCAGGAGTAAGTGAGCAAACAACTTCTTCTTACATACTGATAAAATAAAGAGCAACAAATACTGATATACATTCATAGATACTTTCATTACATTACATTACAAAAGATAAGTACATACAAAAGTTTATTACAATCACTGCATTAGTTGTTTAATCAGCCTCATCAACTTGTTAGGTGTTGGGAATAAAAGGATTCTTAACTGTTACTACTGCTGGTTCAAGTTACAACTGCTGGTTGAAGTTACTGCTGCTGCTCAAGATTGAAGAAAAAGTTCTAAGTCATTACTACTGCTAGTGTAATATTAGTACTGCCAGTATAAAATGTTACTACTGCTAGAAGAGTTTATGTTGTTACACTTAGTTAATACTGTTAGTCTGTTTTAGTACTACTAAAGAGATATGTATGAGATATTTTAGGAAAAGATATGTATGAGTAAAAAATGCGTTGTAAGCCCATTAGGGTTCCTTGGTGTATAAAAGGAGACCCTAGGGCATGTAGTTCATATATCTCATTTTTCATATTTAGTCATTTATAGCTTCAAGGTTTTGTATAACCCTAACACTATCAAGAGTGTTCATATTAATATATTGAGGCTTAAAGTTTGGTATTATACAATCTTGTTTGTCACTATTTTATTGCTTATTCTTCTTAGTATCATAGACTAAATACCGCATAGTCTTTGATATATTCAATCAAAGTTTCTACCATAGTTATCTTGGATTTATCCAATACAACTAAGCCTTTTTACAAGCTAAGCAAGATCTATTCAAGTGGGATCAACAAGTGGTATCAGATCTTGTTTGAGAAACTTTGAATAAGAAGAACCATTCTACACACAAGATCTATTTGTTTTAAGAAAAGACGGAGTCAGTATATGCACAAGTGGTTGCTGCTGCAAAACTTCCAATGCTCAATCTAGGCGAATTTGAGCTTTGGAAGATGAGGATCGAACAATACTTCTTAATGACTAATTATGCTCTTTGGGAAGTAATCTTAAATGGTGACTTACCCCTACCAACAAGAACTGTTGATGTGTATGAGACATCAATACCATCCTACTACTGCAGATGCATAAGTAAAGCTAGCAAGGAAGAATAGTTAAACGCACAGAGAGGTACTCTGTTGATACGGCTCTCCCTAATTGGAACAACAACTAAAGTTCAACACACCATACAAAGTGCCAAGACTCTGATAGAACAGCTATAGACAGGAAGAGGATTTGGAGGTAATAAGGAGTAAAAGAAAGTAACAGAAGTACACTTCTCTTTTAAAAAGTAGTAATGAGAAATTAAATGGAAAAAAGCTCAAGAAGGACTTTACTAGACATCAACAGATAGGCTGCAAAAACTTATCAGACATGCTAGAGATTCATGAGAGAAAACTATTTCTCAAGAAGATGTGAATCTGAAGTTATTAAGAAGTCTGCCATCTGAGTAGAAGACTCATACCCTAATTTGGAGGAACAAACCTGATTTAGAAGATCTAAGCATGGATGACTTGTACAACAATCTGAAGATTTATGAAGCTGAAATCATGGGGTCATCTAGTACAAACCAAAACACACAAAACATAGCTTTTGTGTCTTCCAATATCACTACAGAGCACCAATGAAGCAGTTACGAGACCACTCATTGTCTGTTTTGCTGCATAACTACAAGAAATAATGCTTCTACTTATACCAAATGTGAATAGTCGAGTGATGTGTGGATCTACTCCTTTGCCTAGTCAGTCTAACAGATTCACAATATATAATAAGACCTAAGCAAATTTAAATCCTGATGAATTTAAAGGAGCTGGCGACATAAGAGGCGAGATGCAAAGCTGACAATGAGAGCAAGAAGATTTCTCAAGAAGACAGGAAGGAATCTAGGTGTTGTATGGACTGAACCATTGGCTTTGAACAAGACACCAATGTGGAATGCTATAAGATTGTCCACATGAAGAGGTCCATTTTGCTACAGGGAACTGCAGGAGCACCTAATAATCAAATAGTAGAAAACAGGTAGAACAACAAAGGACTGTACCAGATGAGGAACACCTACTTCAAAAATTCTTTAGTATCTCAGTGTGACATTGGAATTTGGTATGACTAAGGAAGTAAGACCAGGCTGAAGAAGGACCTGCCAATTTTACCCTTATGGCCTATACATTCTACAAGTTCTTCACAGCTCAGACACTGATGTATCAACTAGTTCTAAACCTAAGCCTGTTTAAAATCTTAGAAAACATACGTCCAAAGAACAGTATGATAATCTGACAAAGATTTTAATGTCTCAATTAAATGTATGAGACTTATAAAGCAGGTCTAGAATCTGTATGAGGCTAAACTAAGATGTGTATTGATGAATCAAAGTAACGTCTATTTTTAAATAGCATCATTTCATTCCCATGTTATTAACCCAATTTTGTATGTTAAATAGCAAAGAATTGTTACTTAATCGTTTATATTTGAGAATTTTAGTAATTATGGAGTAATTGGTGAAACTTAGCAAAAGACACGCATTGATGGAGCTAAAATGAAGGACACTTTTGAAGATTACTATTCTGAAGACAATACGTCCGTAATCCATCAAGGAAGATTACGGAGCGTCATCCCCGTAGCCTGCACTCACTAAAGACACATAAAGGAATGAACAGATCTAAAGATCAATACGCCATATCCAGAGGACTTAATACGCCGTATTCAAGATATAGAATCAATATAATATTCAGGAAGATATCAAACGTGGTCCCTACTCTAAGAAATCCCCAATACGCCGTATCCAATACATGGATACGCCGTATCCAATCTACTTCCTGACCTTATAAATAGAAAACTCAAAAACGAGTTTTAAGTGTGCTAAATCATATTCTCGATACCTAAAACATAAAAGTTAATTTTTAGAGGAGAAAAAGAGCAGAAAAGATCGAGCAACGTATTCAATTCCATAGGAGACATCGTGTAATTCCATATACTTTAGTAATCGTTTAGTTTTTGGTATCATTCATTAACTCGGTTAGTTTACCTTGGCTAAATTATTACTCTTGTATTTATTATGACGTTTGAAGGCTAATACCTTCGGGTATTAGCCATTATTATGAAGATCTAAATGTTTGGTATTTGTTTATATCGATTTCTTGATTTATCATTGAGTGCTTGTTTATATTTATCAATTTATACCTGTTTATGCGCTTTTGTATGCGACATATCATTCAACTGGATATAGCAAAGTGGACCAAGCAGATCTAGAGTCCGAGATAGCTCTCCATATAGTGATTTATACATATAGAATAATAGTTACGTAAGTATTGTCCTTCTAAGTCTGTGTCTAGGATACGCTTCGGGCTTAACTTGTTAATTGGATATTACCGATGGTTTATTGATCGTGTTGACTAGCAGGTGACCTAGATAATTTAACAAATAACGTTCTGATTCCATTGGATAGTTGGACAAGTGGACTACTAGTGTATAGATTGCCATTAAGTGGTAAGTGGGTAAAGTCTCTATGAGCTAGGGTTTAACAAGATCACCATTGCTTTAATCCCTAAGATAGATTATAATCAGCAAATAAGGATGCTTTATGCGGATGCTTTAATTGTGACAGAATTAATGTGTCTAGGTCTTAGGATGATGTAACACCTAAGTCTTAAGAATGATATGCCACCTCGAGAGAATAAATCATTGCACTTAATAAACAAACCAACATTCTAATCAGATTAATAATGGTTAATACAGTTTTCTTATATAAGGTTCGACCGCTCTTTTATTTTTTGTCTATCAGCTTGCGTAGGTAACAGTGTCTTGAATTGATTGTAGTCACCGACCAAACCGTGCCTGTCTCTCAGGCTGAAAACCCCATTTTCCTATTAGAACTAGAATTTATCTGACATAGGTTTAACATAGGTTTAGATTAGAATAGAATTAACATATACTAGATAACCAAGATATTAATTAAATTGATAGATTTAACCTCGCTCTTAGTGATCGACACCCTACTTACCACGAAACTACTACCGATCGGGTACACTGCCCGTTAAAGTGTTGTTTTTGGTTGAGTCGGTAAAATATAAATTTAAAACTTGAATCAATAAAATATACACCACACAACGACACATCAAGTTTTTGGCGCCGCTGCCGGGGAGTGAAAATTAATCTTGATTTTTATTTTGATATTTTGGTTTTTAACATTAGATTAGATCTAACCCTTAGGATTAGTGTAATTTAGATTAGTATTTTATTCTGCGTATTTAATTGTTTGTTTTCGTATTCTGTTAGCATCGATACGGCGTATCTGTTCCTTTAGATACGGCGTATCCTGTCTGATCTGTCATACGACGTATTCGCCTCCTTGAATACGGCGTATTTATTATTTTCTTTACAAATCTATTTCTCTAGAATAGCTTTACTTTGCATCATGTCTTACTTTTCAGGAACAGAATCTAGACTCCGTCCATATCATTTCAACTACCCTGAAAGAAGCCTGACAATGGAAGAGATGTTAAACAAGTTCATTGACGAAGGAAAACGAGAACACGAGGAGATGAGGGCATTCATCTATGACTTCCAAACTAACAACAAGCTCTTGCTTAAAGAAAGGAATAATTTACTAATTGAGCTTAGATTTAGGGTACAAGAATTATTAAATGTAATTAATAATGTTCCAACGATTGATTGGGATGTTAAGGGAGTAACTACTAGAGGTGGAAAAGCTATAACTCTAGATGTTCGTGATAACGACACCAGTGTGCCACCAAAAGAGCCTGTAGTTGTTAAACTAGGAAAGCCAGTCAGATCAAACAAGGACCTTACTAATGATCAACCTCAGATAACTAGCAACCCAGTTGTTCAACCATCAAATGAAGTGCAACCACCACCAGTTCCTTTCCCCAAAAGATTGAGAAAAGAAAAAGATGAGGCTCATCAAAAGGAGTTTTTGGAAAATCTGAAGCAACTCCACATAAATTTGCCTTTCATCGAAGCATTAGCTCAAATGCCAAAGTATGCCAAATTTCTAAAGGGTTTGCTAACTAACAAAGCCAGACTGGAAGAAGCTTGCAAAATCATTATGAATCAAAGATGCTCTGCAGTACTATTAAACAAGTTTTCGTCAAAGGAGAAAGACCCAGGGAGTTTTACTATTCCTTGTGACATTGGCCAATTACATATTGATAATGCATTAGCAGATCTTGGAGCTTGCATAAGCTTAATGCCATACACGATGTATAAGAAACTCGGTTTGGGAGGCCCAAAGGCTACTAGAATGAGTTTGGAACTTGCGGATAGGTCAATCCAATATCCGAGAGGAATAATAAAAAACGTACTCATCAAAGTAGACAAATTCGTCCTTCCTATAGATTTCATCATCTTAGATATGCCCGAAGATTCAAGAATTCCTATAATTTTAGAAAGACCATTCTTGGCCACCGCTCGAGCTATGATTGACGTGTTCAATAAAAAGATAACACTAAGAGTGGGGGATGATGAAGTGATCTTTGACGTAGACCAATCAATTAAAAGACCGAAAACTAAAGATGATGAATGTTATGGGATTGATGACTTGGACGAGATGATCAACGAAGAAGCCCAGGAGTTACTGACAAATGAGGAACCTGACTCATTTTTATCAAGGGGATTGGAAAAATCAATTGATCAATCAGACCTAGAATGCTGCGAATCTACTAGTAAGAATGAAAAGAATGGGTCTAATTCAGAAAACTCGATACGACGTATCAACTCTGTCAATACGCCGTATCCAGTTATACAGGGAATTACAAATGGCGACAATGTTAAAAGCAAACATCTTTATTCCGCCAGTGCTAACGAGATTGATGAGAAGAAACCAGAGCTAAAGAATTTGCCTCAACACTTAGAATATGCATACCTTAATGGAGACAAATCCTTTCCCATTATTATCTCATCAGAATTGTCAGAAAAAGAGAAAACATCACTTTTGCAAGTATTGGAGAAACGAAAAGGAGCAATTGCTTGGAAAATGTCGGATATCAAGGGAATCAGTCCGTCATACTGTACGCACAAGATTTTGATGGAAGATGATTACAAACCAGTAATCCAACCCCAAAGGCGTCTAAAACCGAAGGTCCAAGATGTTGTAAAAAACGAAATCGTGAAACTGCTTGATTCCGGGCTAATTTGTCTAATTTCAGACAGTTCCTGGGTTAGCCCTATTCATGTTGTGCCCAAAAAGGGAGGAATGACTGTAGTTTTGAATGATAATAATCAACTAATCCCTTCCCGAACAGTTACTGGATGGAGGGTGTGCATTGACTATCGTAAACATAATGATGCAACTCGAAAAGATCATTTTCCTCTTCCTTTCATTGACCAAATGTTAGAACGTTTATGTGGGAATGAATACTACTATTTTCTTGATGGATTTTTAGGATTCTTCCAAATTCCAATCACTCCGAAGGATCAAGAAAAGACCACCTTCACCTGTTCTTATAGGACTTTCGCTTACCGACAAATGCCGTTTGGATTATGTAATGCTCTTGTCACTTTTCAAAGATACATTACGGCAATCTTTTACGACATGGTGGAAGATTTTATGGAAGTTTTCATGGACGACTTTTCTGTGTTTGGTAACTCTTTTTATTGTTGTTTAGCTAACTTAGATGAATGCTTGCTAGATGTGAAGAAACCAACCTTGTGCTAAACTGGGAAAAATGCTATTTTATGGTAAAAGAAAGGATAGTTTTAGGACACAAAATTTCTGGAGCTGGAATCGAAGTTGATAGAGCCAAAATCGATGTGATAGCTAAATTACCATACATGACTAACGTAAAAGGAGTTAGAAGTTTTCTAGGGCATGCTGGATTTTACAGAAGGTTATAAATGAAGATATTTTGAAGAAGATTACAGTTTCTGAAGACCAATACGCCGTATCCATCAAGGAAGATACGACGTATCCGTGCCTGCACTCACCAAAGACCACAAAAGGAATGAAGCTCAATACGCCATATCCAGAGGACTCAATACGCCGTATTCAAGATATGGAATCAATATAATATTCTGGAAGATATCAAACGTGGTCCCTACTCCAAGAAATCCCCAATACGCCGTATCCAATACATGGATACGCCGTATCCAACCGACTTCCAGACCTTATAAATAGAAAACTTAAAAATGAGTTTTAAGTGTGCTAAATCATATTCTCGATACCTAAACCACAAAAGTCGATTTTCAGAGGAGAAAAAGAGCAGAAGAGGTCGAGCAACGTATTCAATTCCATAGGAGACATCGTGTAATTCCATATACTTTTGTAATCATTCAGTTTTTGGTATCATTCGTTAACTCGGTTAGTTTACCTTGGCTAAATTATTACTCTTGTATTTATTATGATGTTTGAAGGCTAATACCTTTGGGTATTAGCCATTATTATGAAGATCTGAATGTTTGGTATTTGTTTATATTGATTTCTTAATTTATCGTTGAGTGCTTGTTTATGTTTATTAATTTATACTTGTTTACGCGCTTTTGTATGCGACCTATCATTCAACTGGATCTAGCAAAGTGGATCGAGCGGATCTAGAGTCCGGGATAGCTCTCCATATAGTAAATTATACATCTAAAATAATAGTTACACAAGTATTGTCCTTCTAAGTCTATGTCTAGGATACGCTTCAGGCTTAACTAGTTAATTGGATATTGCTGATGGTTTATTGATCGTGTTGACTAGCAAGGGACCTAGATAACTCAACAAATAACATTCTGATTCCATTGGATAGTTGGACAAGTGAACTACTAGTGTATAGATTGCCATTAAGCGGTAAGTGGATAAAGTCTCTATGAGCTAGGGTTTAACAAGATCACCATTGCTTTAATCCCTAAGATAGATTATAATTAGCAAATAAGGATGCTTTATGCGGATGCTTTAATTGTGACAGAATTAATGTGTCTAGGTCTTAGGATGATGTAATGCCTAAGTCTTAAGAATGATATGCCACCTCGAGAGAAGAAATCATTGCACTAAATAAACAAACCAATGTTCTAATCGGATTAATAATGGTTAATACAGTTTCTTATATAAGGTTCGACCGCTCTTTTATCTTTTGTCTATTAGCTTGCGTGGGTAACAGTGTCTTCAATTGATTGTAGTCACTAGCCAAACCGTGCTAGTCTCTCAGGCTAAATTATTACTCTTGATCAGTGAGACTATTTTTGCCACGGACCAATAACGTCAAGTACTATTTGTTAGTCATTGGAAAGATCGGCTTTGTAACGTTTAGCATCCTTCAGGGTGCATTTTGATTTTTTTTCCAATATATATATTAAACTTCAACATTTTTTATAAATTCGTACGCATGTCAGAAGCATTGCAATATTGAACTCGTTTTGTTCGTAATTCAACGCTATTTTCTGTGATATTTTTTTCGAATGAATCGATAGATATGCACTTTATATTTGATAAATAAAGTTTGTTTCATAAAAAATCATAAACTGGTTAAAGTTCAAGGTCAGTTTTGTAACATTTAACATACTTCAGGGTGTATTTTAATATATATTTTACATCGTTGTTTGTGAAAACATTTTTTAGTTGCAAAATCATAGTGTTGTTCCCAAATTCTGCTCTATAATACTATAGTTATAATTATTTATTTGCTCCATATACAGAGTAATTCGGTTTAGTCCTCAGGTTGACCTTTTTTGTTGAACCGGTTGACCCATAAACCAGTTCGGATACCGGGCCGGATGTGACAAGGCTTTTACTTGTTTGAGAACCGGATTAAACGAACCGAATGTTCAATGAATATTTCATGAACCGTTCATTTAAAAGTTCGTTTATAATGGTTTATTTATTAATTAAACGAACATGAACAAAATTGTGTGCTTGTTTGATTAAATGAACGAACGTGAACACATGTCTTGTTTGTTCATTTACGTTCGTGGATGTCTGGTTATTTGTTCGTTTATATACATTTATTTTAGACATACCATGCTTGTTTTTATACGTTCATTTATTTTCGTTCGTTTATGTTCGTTTAACACTTAACGCATGAACAAGAACAATCTGTATTTCTTTATATGAATGAACACGAACAAAAAACTTCTGTCCCTTAAGTGTTCGTTTAGGTTTCATTTGTCTAGTTAAAACTTAGACGAGAAGAACCTCTACCCCCCCCCCCCCCGCAAAGCCTCCAATTTTGGTTTAGTTTGATTCTTGTACAGTCTTACTAGTAAGTTAAAAATGTTAAAAATAAAACGTCAACATAAGTTGAGGTGGATAAAATAATAAAAGGTAATAACAAATTAATAAAATGATATAACATGAAACATAACTGAAACAAGAAATGTTGAATAATTAGAATAAAATATATACTAGTGACAGTGACATGATATATTTTACCCACTTGCAACCTCAACTCAGTGATTTAAATCATATGTAAACCGCTGGCAGAACAAACCGCTACCCCCAAAATGCTACCCCTAAACCGCTACTATCAAACAACCACCTTTAAACCGCCACTTACCAAACCGCCACCACCAACCAAACCGCTACGAAGTTTTAATTTGGGCAGTGTTTCGTCTAGTATAGACCATGAAAAATAATACACCGCTACACCTGTATTCAAACTGCCACGATCAAACCGCCACATGTACTTTTTGTCAAGTACAATTTTTGTTTTCTAGCCCAAGGAAGACTATCATACAAAAAGTAAGTACAATTGGTCACCAAACCGCTGCTATGAACACAAGAACCTAAAATCTGAAAAACTCCTAAAAAAACTTGTAATAAGCTCGCAAATAAGCCGATAAGAGAGTATACCAGATGTTGTGATTATTGTGAGTTTTGGACAAGAAAGGACCCAAAAAAACTCAATAATAAGCTTAAAAATAAGTTGTTACACAAACAGATCCAATCCAACAACACAAAAAAATCTGTTGGCTTTTCCCAGCCACATCAGCCACGAAAAAAAGAACAAATAAGCTGAAATAAGCTTGAAACACGAACAACACAACTGTGCGATTTAATGACAACAAAAGTGACATAAAAAGTGACATATTCGAGACTAACAAAAACCGGATCACTAAAATATAAACCGACTCGACCTAAGAATGAAACCAAGGCCCTGATACTACTTTTTAATTATAAAAGAATCGTTGATCTGGTGGTCTTGGTGAATCAAACCATATGGTAGTCATGTTAGAGAGAGAGTAGAGGGAGAAACTAGTGTGTGTAAAGTAGAATGAAAAATTAAGTATTACAAAAGTCTCACCCCTTCATGGAAGTAATGGAGGGGTATTTATACCACCATCTATACATAAGTTTACTAAACTGCCTATTCTAGTCCCTACGTATGGTGGTATATTAAACTATGGTAATTCCGTAATGTCGTCACATAAAATGAAATCCTAACAATAAAAAAATCATAAACAGGTTAAAGTTCAACATATATCGAACAATAAAAGCGGATTTAAAACGGTCAAGTTATGACAAAATGAATTTTGAAACACTTTTCAGAAAAATAATAAGTGAGGTTGCTGATATGAATAGTAAATTAGGTTTTCGGACCCTTTCGGACACTTTTGAGGTTTTAAAACATTGGCAAAACATATAGAAACATTAACGTATTGATTAGAAACACTAGAAACGTCATAAAGGAAATTATGGAATGCCGAATGTTATAAATGCGTAAGACTTCTAGAAATAGTAACTTTTGAGATAAATTGTCAAGACGGATGTAAAAGTTAGTCGTTTAGGTGTTGATAAAGCGTTTTCGAAAATATGGATTTAACAAAATATAAGAGACGGTATTAACGTCTTGAAACATACAACTTTCTTAAAATAGAAAGTTATCAACAAATCGGTTACTTGTTAGTAAATACCGTTGGGTCTTTTCATCATGTATATTTTGTCACTCATATGACACCATTTTTCTAACTATGACACAAACCACATATGGTTTGGGCCCCTTCTCGTTGATAAGTCGCTTTCGCTTTGGTGTTAGTATTCAAATCTTAGTCCTAAGACGCGTTATTTCTTTCGGTGACGGCTAGGATTGTGTACCATCTTTCTCTTACGAGATTATCATTTGCTCATCGCTACATGGTGGGAAGGTTCTAGCCCCACTTTATCATTTTGAATTAAATTGTTTTTACACTTTGGGTGTGAGTAACATTTCTTTTTTAACTTTGGGGGGGGGGGTGGACAACAAAGTGTTTTCAGTTATCTTTTCCTGGTTTTCGTGTTTCCTAAGTAGCGGATCTCTAGACCACACTATCATGCCCGAAACATCATGAACGTTAATTAACTATGGACCCAATGGGGATTAGTTAAGTAAGCGGCGAATGTTATAAATTGATTCTATTGGCACTAATTATCCATATCCGGGTGTAAGCAAGCTATCTTACTTGTGTATGTGCTCGATGTAACAAACAGTTTTTATTTCATGTCAGGAATTTATTTGGGGTGTTTGGTAGACATCCGTAGGGCAATTTCATCACTTTGTATATTATATGTATCTCCTAATTTTAGCATCGGTGTCATAAGCTTAGTGGCAAGTCTTAAATGCTTTTCATTGTGATTTATCTTATCTGTTATAATGGTCACTTCTCTTTTATAAAAAACTGGTGGCTCCAACCTTACATCAATTCAACCTATGATCACCAAACTTTATATTGACTTGTTTTAAGCATGTTTTTATCATGGTGCTTAGCTGGATTGTTCTTGAAGTACTATTTGATGTTGCATGCATTGCTAGGTGTCTTTCAAGAATATTTATCTTTAAATTTAAATACTCATTGTTTTAAAACCATGTTATGGTTCCGCTGCATTTGTCTTAAGCTTCCGCTAAAAATATTTCATTTATGTTGAGAATATTGTAAGACTTGTTTTGTTTTTAATCAAAGCATCGAGTTATGTTTTATCAAACGTCTATATAGTGGTCGTTTACTTGATCTTGTGCGGATGTTATGCAATGACGTCATGTGCCCACAGACATGTTTTCGTCTAGGCCCCGTTTGGGGGTTATGGAAGATTAGTTATCAGAGCCAGGTTTTAGTGAAACCAGGTAGCTATATACTAGGTCCTGGTATTTATCCAGTTTGTGATCTTACGTGTTCTTAACTGGCTTTATATATATATATATTATTTATATATTTACTATTTACTTTATATATTATATATATATATATATATATATATATATATAATTACAGATTATATATCATATTGCCATAATTACTTTATACATCATTTTGCCATATCATATTTTGCATCATACTTATTTTCTCGGCATTGCACGCACTTAGCATGGTTTCATATAAAGAGATTTATATAAACTTTTGCTTGTGCAGGTTATGGCAGCTTCTGTTATTCCTATTTCGTCGGATTCATCTGAGGAGAGTGTGGGTTCTCATGTCCCGCGAGTGATTCTTTTCGGCGCTATTCCTGGCATTATCCTTGTTATCCATGTGATCCCTGCTCAGGTTCCTATTGTACCTGTTGATCCCTTAGTTGCACCGAAGGTGGGAGCAGTTTCTGTCACCTCACCTGCCGGAGTGCTTGATTTGGTGGATTATTCATCTTCTTCTGATTCTGATCCATCAGAGGATTCCTTGCCCCTAGCACCAGAGTTACCATTGGTTTCACCCTTCTTGTGTTCTGATGACTCGGAGGCGGACAGTGAGTCCGAGCCTGCTGAGTAGAGACCCGAGAGGCATGAGTCTCTTGTTGTTCATGATGCTATGGTTTTAAGGTGGAGGGACAGGGTTACATCTAGGCCATCCCCACCGTCGGGATCATCATCTCATGACACTCTTGCATCATCATCTGAGTCTCCCATTGCCCTTATCCGACCCGGTGAGGCTATTCCTTTTGGTCGACCTTACCGCACCCATCCGAATGGGCCGCGTAAGTTGTTGACTGCAAGGAAGAGAGTTGGACCTTTTCCTGCTCGTAGACTTGCATGGAGACGTGTATCTCATCGTTCATCGGATCGTCATTCTTCACCAGATTTTACTTCAGACTCATCTTCTTCAGGTTCACCTTTAGATTCATTGTCGGACACATCATCAATTCATTCTTCAGGGTTCGATGCATCAGGTCAGACTCATTCAGGACCATCGACTAGAGTTGCATCATCTAGGTTGGTTTATCCCCCGGTTATGACTCTACGATATAGCGAGGCATTTAGACGTTGGAGGTCTGCACCATTGTCTACTCCTTACCCACCGACGATGTCATAGTCATCCTTAGATTCATCTTTTGAGAGGTCATTAGATTCATATTCACTTTCTGCTGGACCATCTCGTAAGAGATGCAGATCCCCTACTACTTCAGTACCATCATCTACTCCTTTTTTGAGATCGATAGCCCCTACTCTTGCTGATATTTTACCACCTCGCAAGAGGTTTAGAGATTCATACTCACTCGAGTATAGCAGAGAGGACCATATGGAGACTGGCACTGCTGATGCAGAGGCTATTGCAGATTTGAGTATTGGAGATGGAGTTGGAGCTCATACTGAGGATGGTATAGGTATGGGAGTTGAGATTGCTGCTAGTGATATTAAGGAGGACGAGGAGGAGTTTGAGACTGCTCTTGAGGACAGGTGGAGGTTAGTCTGTTGATGGTAGTGGAGAGTGGAGCTGGTTTGAATGATAGGATTAGGAGGTCTAGGACGTGAGAACCTAAGGGTTCTCGATGCTTTGGATATGTATCGAGAGAGATCGGTGTTAAACGTCTTCCCATAACATGGCACTTTCGCTGAAGAGTGGAAGGTTTTTGTCATATTCGTAAGGATCGTGATGATGCTCGGAGGAGACTTAGGAGATTGGAGTCGTTTGTTGAGAGGCGTTTGGGATTACACCCTTAGTTTGGTAGTACCATGGTTATGTAGGACATTAGACTTATGGTTAGGTCTAGATGTTAGTCCTAGAAATATTGTAATTCAAGTACCCTGTTATGGGTTGATTGAAACCGAACTTGATATATATATATATATATATATATATTATCTTTATATTTATATTTATATATATTTTATATGAAAATCTTAATTCTATTTATTCCATCGCGTGTTTATCTTAAACACGATATTGTTATTTACTCGTTCTGGCAAAACGTGTTGTTATTATATTTTATTTCATATTATGTATTTAATTCTCGTTATAGGTCACTGTAGATCGTTTCGAATCTCATCATGTGTTATGTCTTGTGTTTAGGACATGACTATCACATGTTTTAGAATGACCCCTGAAGCAATCGAAGAGCTCATTGCCCAGCTAGTGGCTAAGGCATTGGCTAACTACGAGGCAACCCATGCTGCTAAGGCTCTTAAGGCCGAAAGTGACAGCCAAAATGGCAATGACGGTGATAATGGAAATGGTGGAAATAGAAATAGTAGAAATAAGAATAGAAACCATGAACATGGAGGAAACAACAGAAATGGAAATCCAAATGAGAATGGTAGAGGTGTTATGCCAGTTGCTCGTGTGTATACCTATCAAGACTTCGTGAAGTGTCAACCACTCAACTTCAAAGGGACTGAAGGAGTTGTTGGTTTAACAAGATGGTTTGAGAAGATGGAAACAGTGTTCTACATCAGCAATTGTCCAGAAATGTATCAAGTTAAGTATGCCACTCACACCTTGCTAGATAGTGCATTAACTTGGTGGAATTCACACAAAAGGACAGTTGGAGTTGATGCTGCGTTTGCTATGACATGGAGAGATCTTATGAAGTTAATGACGGAAGTGTATTATCCAAGGAACGAGATACAGAATATGGAAACTGAACTGTGGAACTTGACTATAAAGAACAATGATTCGGCTGCTTACACTCAAAGATTTTAAGAGTGGACTCTGTTGTGTACTAGAATGGTTCTAGGAGAAGAAGACCGAATTGAGAGGTATGTTGGAGGTCTCCCTAACATCATTCAAGGGAATGTGATGTCTGTTGAACCAACAAGACTCCAGGATGCAATTCGGTTGGCAAACAGTTTGATGGACCAAAAGTTAAAAGGTTATGCAATTAGGAGTGCTGAGAACAAAAGAAAGTTTGAGAGCAATCAAAGAGACAACCGTTTATAACAACCCCCGTTCAAGAGGCAATGTGGCCAAAGCCTATACGGCTGGTGGTAATGAAGGTCGGGGTTTATGTTGGACTCCACCTCTTTTGCACAAGTGCAAGTTCACCATGTTGGGCCAATGCACTGTTAAAGTGTAGAGTTGTGGAGAGATTGGTCATTTTGGACCAGGGAGTGTAAGCATCGCAGTTACCGTGGTAGTAAATTTGAGGCTCGGTGGTGAATCAAAGGATTGCCACATGTTTTGAATGTGGAAGCAAAGGGCATTTCAAGAAGGATTGCCCCAAACTGAAGAATCAGAACCATGGAAACAAGCTTGTTATTCCAAAAGCTAGAGGGAAAGCTTATGCTATTGGTGGAAGAGATCTGGCAACACAGCGATTCCTCGTGTCACAGGTACGTTTCTTATCAACAACCATTATGATCTTTATTATTTGATTGGGGGGTGCCGATCAATGTTTCGTGTGACTACTTTTTGTTACTCTTGCTTGTTATAATCCTATACGACACCTTAGACGTTGTTATGCTATCGAATTAGCCAACAGAAGAATTGTCGAAACAAATACTATGCTTAGAGATTGTACCATAGGATTATTAGGTCATCCGTTTAACATTGATTTAATGCCCGTAGAGTCGGTATGTTTTGAAGTTCATAATCGGTTTATGGATTGTGATGCAAATAATCATGCGGTGATCGTGCCGTGATGAGAGATAGTGCGTATTCATTTTTGGAGATGAAATTCTGATCGTTCAAGGGATATAGGAGTGATAAGCGGGAAGAAATCATAATTATGTATCATATAGTGTACGAAGACTCAGGAAGTATATGGAGAGAGGTTCCGTCAAGTATTTATGCCGTAAGTTACAAAGAAGGAAATGAATGTTAAGTCGCAAGTGATGCGACTATGAGGAGTGTTGGCAATTATACGGAAAATTCTCAGGAAGTCTTTTCTAGAAGGACTTGCCTGGATTGCACCGCTCGACAAGTTGGATTTTTAAATTTTACTTGGTCCTGGAGGCTGCAAATGTGGCTTGGCCCCTTATAGACCTGCTCCATTAGAAATGCTATAGAAATCTGTCTACGCAAACTGCAAGAATTTTGACATAGGATTTATAAGGCGAGTTCGTCACCCTGGGGCAATTTGGTTTGTTTGTCAAAATGAAAGATGTATCTTTGCGGATGTGTATCGATTTCCTGGTGAAACTGAACAAGCTTTATATTAAAGAATCGATCCCCTCCCGAGAATCCGAATGAATCTTATTTGATTAGCTGCAGGATTCAAGTGTTACTGCGAAGATAGACTTGAGGTTTGGTTATCACATACTCACGAGTTTGTGTTCGTGGGTTATTCCAAGTTGGCGTTTAGGACATGCTATGGTCATTTACGATGTAGTTCCAGTATAATGCTTTTGATTGAAAATGACAAACGGCTGGTATTAATAATTTAATGAAATCAGGTGTGCAAGCCAATTCTTGGATAAATTTGTTTTCGTGTGCATAGGATGACAGTTTGAGCTACTAAAGGAACAAGGGGAAAATGAAGGATAATTATCAATTTCTGGAGTTTCTTTTCGAAGGATGTATTGTTACGCCTAAGTTAGTAAGTGCATAATTTTGGCGTCCTATGGTTCAATTTATCGGTTTACTTGATTGATAGTGATGGTATTCTATGTGGAAACGAAGATGTATTTTGGCTATGTGCGGCTGGAGGTAGATCAATATGTCGCAGTCAAGTGTTTCGTACTATTTTTAGGTGCTTGCTTGGGGAAGGTACAGTGGTTTTGGTTGGCAGGGGGGTTGTTGGGATTTTCCGTGGTAAATTTGGGTCGAAGTATGTGAGGGGTGTTTGGGTTGGAGGGGTTATGGTGGTGGCGGGGATGGGATTAATGGGTGGATATGTTGGGGGGTTGAGGGGGGGGGGTGGCGTGCGGGGGTAGGGGGGTGGGGAGGGTGTGGCGGGGGGGGTGGGGGGGGGGGGATAGGGGTGGGAGGGAGGGGGGGGGGTGGGCGAGGAGACGGGGGGGAGTGGCGGGGGGGTGGTTTGTGGGGGTGGGGGGAGAAGGGTGGGGGGGGGGGGGGCGGGCGGTTGGGGTGGGGGGGGGTGGGGGGGTGGGTGGTGAGAATGGGTAAAAAAAATGACAAGTAAGAATGGAAATAAACATGATAGAGGGCTGTGATTTGTAACATACTTAACACACACAATGGCACATCACCATGAACCCACGGCATCGAGTTTCCGTACACTAACCCTTTTACCCCCCCTTATGCACCCTCTCCTCTCCTCCCTAACCTCCCTCCACAACCCCTCTTTGCCACCACCGTACCCTCGTTTACCCCCCCTCTCCCTCCGTTCTATTCAGTCTTTTAGACTTACGTTAGCCCAACACCACCACCTCCCACACTTTTTTTCTTCCACCGATTTTGGCATTACCTGAAGGAAGTGAAAACTTCATGATTTATTGTGATGCTTCTCACAAAGGGTTGGGCGCGGTGTTGATGCAAAAGGAGAGATTCATATCTTATGCATCCCGCCAACTCAAGATCCATGACAAGAACTACACGACACATGATATAGAGTTGAGAACTGTGGTTTTCGCTCTCAAGATGTGGAGACATTATTTGTACAGCATATAGTGCGTTATGTTCACTAATCATAAGAGTTTGCAACATAATTTCTTAGGATCCTGAATGAGTTGACATGAGAAACGTTAGTTGGTAGGTTATTGAGTTAATTACGATTGTGAGATTTTATTTTCCATTGAAAAGAGACACGTGGTGGCGGAAATATGCATTAAGCTGAAAGGAACGTCATATTAAGCCATCGAGGTTTGAGCTTTGGTTTATTGAACGATTGGTGTGAATCTTCTGTGGGGAAAATTTCTTGAAGGCTCAAAAATTGAGGCATGAAAAGAAGGGGAATTATGAAACCAAAGATTTTATGTGGTATGATTTAAGAAGCCTAGAGTCCCCATTGGTCAGAACTTTGTGGTTGAATGGGAGAATTGCGTATGACATTGTCGTGGTAGATTAAGGGAGTTGGTTTATGCTTGAGTAACCATAAGTCAAAATACTCTTTACATCCTGGATCAGACAAGATGTGTCAAGATTGAAAGAAACTGGTTAATTGGTGGCCAAAATATAAAGGCTTGAGATTGGCACCTATGTCAGTAATTGTTTAACCTGTGCTAAGGTCAAGGCTTAATACCAAAAACCATCCGGTCTATTGGTTCAACTGTGATCCCAGTATGGAAGTGGGAGAACATTACTAGGGATTTCGTTACTAAGTTTCCAAAGACGCCGACTGGTCAGGATACAATTTGGGTAATTGTTGACCGACTTACAAAATCCGCTCATTTCCTGCCAATGAAGCAATTGAAACCAAGTTGTATCCTTATTGTTAAGATACGTTGGAATTCAAGGTGAGGTCCGAAATCACTTGGGAACGCGAAGACCAAATGAAGAAGAAGTACCCTCATCTCTTCGCTAAATCTAAACCTACGTCTGAATCAACGTCTTAAGCTTTGAGGATAAAGCTCTTCTAATATGGAAAGGATGTAACCTTCTCATAAAATTCTAGGTCAAATATTTTAAAATATTCCAATCATTATTTGAATTTTAATCCGTTACAATTGTTCGAATTTTAACCTAAAACCGAGAGGTTATCTTGCGTAAATCTGAAAAACGTCATCGGAAGCGTTCCGGCTCCGGATATTGATTATTCTAGATATTATATGCATTATTTTTTCTTTTCTAAGTGTTTCGTAGTTTACGTTCACTCCCGATATTTAATTTTACGGTTTAGCGTATTATTTAAGTTTTTCGCGTGTTTTATCAAACGGAACCCCGAGTGAAAACCCATAATCTTCTTCGCTGGCTGTTGTAAACTCTAGTTATCGTACATGTCGAGATTTGGAAGTTCAAAATATTTCTTGACTTCCCCCTACTTGCTTGTTTGAATGGCCAAACCACAACCAAAACAAAATCAAGCCTCAAAATTAAATCAAGTGGAATCTTATCACAATTCTTGGAAGTATTATACATGCAAGGTGATGATAGAGACCTTCTTGTCCTCATACATCTATGGAGGACCACAAACCCAATAAACCAAATAGAAGTATATCATTTATTTAAAGTGGCTAGTTAGTTAACCATAAACCCCTCCCCCTTGGTCTTTTGTGTCTGAACCCACCACCACACACACTCTTGGTGTGTGTTGGTCACTTAGCCTTTTGATCCCTTTCTATTTATTAAAGTTTGGACTCACCCAAAATATTCCTAAACCCTAATTTGTCCCTATATAAGGCTTGTTATATCTCACCTAGGTTATTCATTCATTTCTTTCAAGCCACTAAAAGCTCTCATCTATCTTTTCTCTCCTCTCTTGGCCACGGCACCAAACACACACACAACACTTCCATAGTTTTTGATTTCAAGCAATATTTACACATTTCAATCTCCTTTCTAATCATATCTAAGGGTGTTCCAAGGGTTTGATCATTGTTTTAAGGTTTTCTAAAGATTTCAAGAGTTAGGGTTTTGATATTTTAAGAGGGTTTTGCAAGATCATTTAGGGTTTATAATTCTAAGGATTTTAGGTTAGATCTTGTGTGTTTCATGACTCATCTTGTTCTTGTAAGTGTTCTATTCCATCTCTTGTGATTTCTTTATGGTTCTTATGCAAGGTTAAGGCTTATGTGTTTGTGGTTTTTGAAACTAAACAAGTTAAAACATAAACTAGTATTGTTTTATGGTTCTTTGATTTACAAAAGACTTGGTTGTAAGTATGAGTGATCATGAGTGTTGCAATAATAGAAATGATAGGATTAGGTTAGTATTGATTGTGATTTTGATGGCGAAACATTGGTTGGTTTAGTAGTGAACGGGACTAGGTTAGAATATGCACCATTGTAAAGTTTGGAGGAGTTTTGGGAGCATTTGTGAAAAAATATGGTTGCTGATCCGGTTTTGTTTTAAGGTTTTGGGCGACTTAAAAATGTTTTCATTAGTCAAGAAAGTAGTTTTTAGAGAGCTTATTTCGTATAGATAGATTTTCATATATCGAACACTAAAAGCGGATTTAAAACGGCCAACTTATGACGAAATGAATTTTGGAACACTTTTCAAAAAAATAATAAGTGAGGTTACTGATGTGAATAGTAAATTAGGTTTTCAGACACTTTTGAGGTTTTAAAACGTTGGCGAAACATTTAGAAATACATTAGGTATTGGATGGAACACACTAGAAACGTCATTAAATGAAATTATGGAAATGCCGAATGTTATAAAAGCGTAAGACTTCTATAAATAGTAACTTTTGAGATAAATTTATAAGACGGATGTAAAATTTAGGCCTTTATGTATAGATAAAGCATTTTCGGAAATATGGATTTAACAAAATATAGGAGACGGTATTAACGTCTTGAAACATACAACTTTCCTAAAATAGAAAGTTGTCGAAAATAGTAACTTTTAGTAAACCGTGGCGTATTTTAATCATGAATATTTTGTCATCATAACGACACCATTTTTCTAACTAAGACACAAACACATATGGTTTCCTTCTCGTTGATAAGCGCTTCGCTTTTGGTTTCGTATATCATATCTTAGTCCTAAGACGCGTCATTCCTTTAAGTGACGGCTAGGATTGTGTACCATCTTTCTCTTACGTGATTATCATTTGCTCATCGCTCTAAGGTGAGTTCATAGCCCCACTTTTTACTCATTTTGAATAAATGTTTTACAACTTTGGGGTGAGAAACATTGCTTGTTTTAAACTTTGGACACAAGTGTTTTCAGTTATCATTTCCTGTTTACGTGTTGCCTAAGTAGCGATTAGACCACTATCATGCCCGAACCATCATGAACCGTTAATTACCTATGACCAATGGGATTGGTTAAGTAAGCGTGAATGTTATAAATAGATCTATTTGGGACTAATTATCCCTATCTGGGTAAGCAAGCACTTACCTGTTTCTGTGTCGATGAACAAACGGATATATTTCATGTCGGGAATTCTTTGGGGTGTCTTGGTCAGACATCCGTAGGGCAAGATCATCACTTTGCATATTATATGCATCTCCTAATTTTGCATCGGTGTCATGGAGTTAGCGGCTAACCTTATATACTTTTATGTGATATTGTAAATGTTATAATGTTCACATCACTTTTATAAATTCTTGTTAGTCCAACTTACATCAATTTAAACCGATGAATTCACCAATTTTATGCAGACTGTTTTAAGCTTGTTTTGTCAGGTTGTTCTTTAGCTAAGATTTGTTCTTGAAGTGCATATTTGATGTTACAATGCATTTGTTGGGTGTCTTTCAAGAATGTTTATCTTTAAATTTAAATACTCGTTGTCATTTATATACATTTATTTTAGACATACCATGCTTGTTTTTATACGTTCATTTATTTTCGTTCGTTTATGTTCGTTTAACACCTTAACGAATGAACATGAACAATCTTATTTTCTTAATGAACGAACACGAACAAAAAACTTTGTCCTTTAAAGTGTTCGTGTAGGTTCATTTGTCCAGTTAAACTTAAACGAACGAATATGAAAAGCCTCCAATTGTGTTAGTTTGATTCATTTACAGTCTTACTAGAAATTTAAAAATAAAATGTCAACATAAGTTGAGGTGGATAAAATAATAAAAGGTAATAACAAATTAATAAATTGATATAACAAGAAACACAACTGAAACAAGAAAAGTTAAATAATTAGAATATAATATATACTAGTGACAGTGACATGATGTATTTTACCCACTTGCAACCTCAACTCATTGATTTAAATCACTTGTCAAAAGTGCGAATAGCAGCTCCTAGGTTTCTATATGTGTTATTAGTTTGTATTTTACGACAACTATTTATGTAAAAATGTTTATTAAAAATTCAATGTAATTATTATATTGTATCATTCTAAATTTATCTTATGAAAACTGTGATTTAAATTTAACTAGATTTTGTTAAAAAATTGTATATGGTTTGGCAAAGAATTGTTTCTTAATCGTTTTTATTTGTTAATTGCAGTAATAAGTGGTTAGTAATTGGTGATAAACTTAGTAAAAGGGCAGCCATTCTGGAGCTTTAAATGATGATATTTTGAGAAGATTACTATATCTGAGCCAATTATCGCCGTATCCATCAAAGGGAAGATAATTGTCGTTTCCTGTGCCTGGCATCTCACCAAAGACCACAAAAGGAATGAAGATCAATACGCCGTATCCAGAGGACTCAATAGGCTAGTAGTCAAAGATATGAAATCAATATAATTTTTCTGGAAGTTATCAAACGTTGTCCCTACTCACAAGGGGTAAACCTAAATACGCCGTATCCAATACATGGATACGCCGTATCCAACCGACTTCCAAACCTTATAAATAGAAAACTCAAAAATGAGTTTTGAGTGTGGCAAATCATATTCTCGATACCTAAACCATAAAAGTGGATTTTCAGAGGAGAAAAAGAGCAGAAGAGGTCTAGCAACGTATTCGATTCCATAGGTTTTCTATGATTATGACTGTTGATTCATGAAGTAATACCCTAATTTAGCTTCCGCTGCTATATGTCAAATAAGGGGGTGTTACAGATTGGTATCAAGAGCTTCGGTTATAAAGAACAAGGTTAAAACCTAAACTATAACTACTTTTTCCATCCAAGAAAGTTCTCCGTGCCACTACATTTCCTGAATAGTATGTAAAGAAATTTACGTAGCAAATGATACATAACTATTAATTATATATAAATAACTTATGTTATTTTCTACTGGGTTGTTATAGAGTTATGTCTACATCCACCCACCCTATTATCGTCCTATCTGATTCCAATGTTGAGGATGTTTTTTCCTCTACAAATACTCCTGAATATACCCCGGCTTCACCGGACTATTCCCCAGCCTATAACACCCTGTGTTTTCAAGTCATTGACGACGTCAACAAATCCGCAATGTACCTTTTGTATTGTACATGTTTGCTTGAAGTTGTAAACGTTAGGTTAAATCGCGTACGCCAAATATTATCGTTTAATGTGAACGGGCATCAAACCATCAAACGTTTGCATCAATCATGGGTTATATAATTATTTTTATAATAATTATGGTCGTTGTTCATTTATTTTATTGGTTACGTAAGTTAAATGCGTTTCGCGATAAATGTACGTTTAAGAATAACCGGAAGCACGTTAATTTATTAACGCTTCAACAAATACCCTCGATTATACCCAATACCTAAAGTTTTATTAAACTTTACATAAGTACATGTTACTTGCACTTTGCACACTAGAAAATATATTATACACAAATGCATGCAAGTTGGTAACTTTTAAATAAAAGTTACATGTTGTAACTTTAAGTAAATGATACAAGATATATTGTTTACTAGCAAAAGGCTTCTAGAAGTCCTCCCCCCCCCCTCATTCCACACGTCACAACACCAAAGAGATGAGAAATAAGTCTTGTTACTAGCAACTTAGTCAATGTACATCCTATGCATTTAAGACTTAACCATGCTTTGTTACTTTGACTCACAACACAAAGACAACTTCCCTTAAAACCCTCATCTTGCCCTTAGACCAACTATTGCAATCTTTTTGACCATATACATCTTATATACATGCAAGTAGCTAGCAAGTAACTCATACACACTTTACACTTAGAGAAAAATTCACAAAACACTCTCTTTTACTCCTATAGAGCTCACGGCTCAATATCACCACCCAACCAAACTCATACAAAATTTTCTACAATCCATACACTTCTATATACACCTATTCTAAGATATACTAAGGCATTTGCAAGCATTGAATCACCATTTCCAAGTATTTCACAAGTAAAAGGAAGTTAGGGTTCTATTAAGGAAAGCTAGGGTTTATTAAGTGCAAGCTTGGTTTTTGTGGCTAAACAAGGGTTTAGTACTAGCACATCATCATCATCATACCTCATAAGGTCTATTTAAACTCTTTATGTTCTTATAATTTCCACTTTATGCTTATGATTATTCTATTTAGCTTAAATCACCATTTAGGTTTTATTCATGAAAATAAAGATTATACTTGAAATGATCATTTTACACACTCATATACATGTGGTGTTATTACTTACATCATGTTAAAAAGGATGAGAAAATGTTGTATCATATTGTTTTGGTGTAAACATGATTATGGATTAATTAGGGTTTTCATAGTTTCATAATATGTTTTAAGTTAAAGAAATACATAAGACATGTTAAAGTTAATTATGAACTTATATTGATGTTAGATAATCATAAAAATAAAGTCATAACAAGATGGGAAGGCTTGTATGTTAATGGTTATTATATAAAAGTAGCCATATGTAAAACTAGTAAATAATGGTAAATATTAAAGTTGTGGTTTATAAGTATATAGATGGACTTTATAAAAGTTGGACACATGAGAACTTGGATGGACAAATGGACAATTATTATATGTATCATATATGACATATATGAAATATTAGACTAATGGTAAAAGATATAAAGTGCAAATAAGGAAACAAGTTGATTTTGGACTTGTGAAAGATGTTCAAACATTCTGTCCAAATTCGTGGATAAGACATATCCATTTTATATTTTTATAAGATAATACATTTCACGACGATTCCGAAAAGGTAAGAAACTTGTTAAACGGATTAATAACGAAAAAGTTACGTTAAAAACGAGTTATACGTTAATAAACGAAGTCGTAAGTAAATTTTTTATAAAAACATTTTTTATAAAATTAAAAACAGCAAGGGTTTATATTTTTAACAAATAATACATATTTTTTAGGATTCCAAAATGATAGGAATCATAATTTTTCAATTTATAACGAACGAGTTATGAATTTCGCGAGTTTACGACAAATAATACTTTTATAAAACTATTTTTATAAAAGTTACTATTCTCGACAAGAAATTATTTTTTTGTAAACCTATAAATATAATAGATAACTTTCCAAAATACGAGAACGTCCTTGAAAGAGAATCATTTAAAAAACGGAGCTTATAACGAATAAAATACGACATTTAGGGGTTTGCGACGACAAATACGTATTATACGAAATCATGTCTGTTCATGAACAGTAAAGTTACTGTTCATCAGGGATTAAAAATTTATAAAAAGTCAAATATCAGATAACCCGTCTAATACGAAAAGATGGACATAAAAGAAAGCGAGAATCGGGCTTAAAACGCGAAATGTTACGCCAGTTTTACTAAACGGTACTTTATAAACGTTTTTAACTTATTAAAACATTTTTTTTCAATATCCATAGTTGGTGATCTGGCTATATAGATTGTTTATGGGTTATCAAAGTTACTATATTACTAGGAGTGTCATTTGAGGCCTCTCCGGATGGCGTTTCGACGAGTTGTTGGATTTACGATTTAAAGTGTCCTAACTCCTCGAACGTCATGTCATGACCTCTTTAATTATGATAGCCCGAACGATAGTACGATGTAACAACTATAGGATTGTATTCAATGTTATTGATTTAAGTACTCAGTACTTATACGACCTTAACTTAATTAGGTTGCATTTGATCAATTCGCGTGGCGCGTTATTTGTGATACACTTGGCATTACTCACTCAAGGTGAGTTCATAGCCCCACGTTTTACATGCTTTTGTTTTACAAAGTTTTGGGGTGAAAAACATGCAATGTTTTACAACTGGACACAAGTGGTTAAGTTTCACATTATGATTACATGTTGCCTAAGTAGCGATAACCCATATCTGAGCCCATTATCATGAACTGTTAATTTCGAGCACGAATGTTATAAATAGATCTATTGGGTTGAAACCCGTTCGGGTGATTAGCTTCATGGGACAAACGAAGTTACATGTCGAATATAGGATGTTGCGGGTTTAGAAACCAATCTCCGGGCAATGTAGGCCATTAATTTGGTATTCATACACGTCGAGCTTCAGTGTCATGAGCTTAGAGCAACGTAATTACATTTATATGATGTCTGCATTTGTTGCATTATCATACACTTGGGAAATCTTGTGGTCCTACAATATATGATTTATCAAACCTATGAATTCACCAACATTTTTGTTGACGTTTTAAAGCAATGTTTTTCAGGGGATCAATAAGCAAGAGGTACAAGAGATACATTGGTGGTTTTGATTAGGATATCATGCAATAAAGATTTTGTCGCAATCATGTTTGTATAATATGGGCTAGAAATCTTTGGTACTTTGGAACAAAGTGAACTAGTTAAGCTTCATGGCTTATGTAACAAATATTGTGATAAATCCAATGTATCGTTTTCAAACGACTTTTTAGTCGTTCTATATATATCTTGTGTTGTTGATTCATGAAGTAACACGCCCCGGACCCATATTCCGCTGCGACCCAAATTGGGGGTGTTACAGATTGGTATCAAGAGCCAAGGTTATAGAGAACCAGGTCAAATGTTTTTGCTGGACTATAACGTTTTAAAAGTGTTTTATAACAAGGATTACACGGGACATACATATGCGCATACATTCATGCATTACACTGCTGTTGCATTAGTGGGTGGATAGGATGCATTTTGTAATTAATATACATGTTATAATTATAAATGTATATTACTATAGATCTGTATATAGAATATAATTATTAGATATCTTGGGATAAATTCAGATTCAGTCATGGGGAGGGGGGGTCAGGATTTGAGGAATGGGGTTCAAGTATAAGACAGTGTCCAGTCATATCGAGGACTATCCGAATAGGTTTCACTTGAGCCGATGATCATGAGTTACTAGTGCCACTTCATGCTAGAGGACCGTACGCAGAGACGCTCTTCAGGCACCTCCACGCAGCCTGAGCTGTTCTAGGAGGAGCCTGATGATGACGAGATCATGCTGAGGACCAGCGTTGCTGAGGATGTCACCTATTCCACAGTCACCTGATCGACATTCCAGAGTCTGATCGCTGAGGCTGATTAGAGGAGGATGGCGATGGAGGGACCTGAGGTGGATCCTATCGACTATCCTGCTGTGAGGTAGATGATGGAGACGATGAGATGGACATTGAGGAGGATGAGGATGAGATATGGATATCGGAGGCTGTGAGGAGGGATGTGTGATAACGAGATGGATGTTGAGATTTGAGAGGAGGAGCACCTTGCTCTGCCTACCCAGTAGTTGTTGCTTTACCAGCTTATGGCCCCTTCTGCAAGGAGACTGGAGCCGTTTGAGATGATGGAGTCTGTGGCCACACCACCACCTCACTGCATATCGGATGACGGCCTAGGATTTACATTCACAGAAGCCATTACATGCTACCAGCATGGTCTGATTCTGAGGTTCGCAGCTATATGCTATATCTTCCCCACCAGCATCACCACTATCTCCATGGTCTTCATCACCACCACAGATTCCTTTCCATTATCCACCACTTCACTGTTATTGACAAGCACACCTCATAGTCCTATTTGATCATTGGGCTATCGAGTGCTACGATTCGGATGAGAGCTGATGCTGCAACTATTCTCATTCACTACCATTACACCTCCTTTATACTCTCCCCACAGACCTGATGCACCACCTCCCTTGCTACATCAGTCCTACTTCATTCCCACCACTATTATTACCCACTGACAGTCATAGAGAGGGCAGACCCGAGGTTAACCTACCACCTCGGATGGGATTAGGTATCGCATTGGGTCCCGGGTATGAGGTAGGAGAGAGCTCCGCCGCTGCTGCTGCTAGACCAGCTGGAGGTCTTAGGGCAGATTACGGCTTTGTTGCCACTATGGACAGACTGATCAGACGTGACCCAGAGAGATATGTCGGATATGGGATTACGGATTCATGGGAGGAGATGGTTGAGACATTACGGGGGCTCCAGTTAGTACCAATTACTGAGTTGGGTGCCATAATGAGAGAGTTTGAGATATGGTTAGCGAGATACAGATGGATCTTACAGAGTTTAGATGATGAGCAGGGACAGAGACAGTTATTGGCCGGTCGGGTCTCATATGTATTTAGAGGTCAGACGTGGAGATGCAATTACACGGCAGTCATGGAGACCGAGGCTGGGATGTCTAGAGAGGCTTGGGGACGGGCGATGGATGCGAGCGATCTTGCTCATGGAGAGGTTATTTCCCTACGCACCACAGTTCATGCACAGATGTCAGAGATCACAGAGTTACAGTCAGCGGACCACAGGAGACAGAGAGCGATTTCTGATTTGCTAGAGACAGACCGCAGGAGGCGTGAGGAGATGAGAGAGTTGAGAGCTGCTGATGCATGATAGCAGCAAACTTATTCAGACTTGAGGCTTATGCAGACACTTCAGAGAGAGACGATTCACTTCAGGGACTGGTCAACCACTGCCGGGGCAGGTGAAGCCTTACAGGGACAGGTTATGAATTACAGGGGCAGGTTATGCCTTACAGGGGACGTGGGACCGCTGGTGTTCCTGCCACCGCGGAGCTGCCAGAAGAGGCTGGTAGCAGTTCTTAGATTAGACTTTGTTATGGCTAGTCGTTTGTATTTAGCCTACTAAGTATTACGGGGTAAATCCCGGCTAGTAAGGCTTAGGGTTATTATGTTTTCTTTTGTTGTAACCTAACATTATGATCATTTTGTATCAAGAACCAATCATGTATGTTTTCCAGTTATATATGGAATGGTGGTATTATGTCATGTTTAAAATCGAATTTGTGATGAATGAATGTCGATTTGGTTATATCATTGTTAATTGCAATTCAATTGTACATTTCACTGTGTGATGTGATCTCACTTAGTATCTGGATATGTCATGGCAGTGGTTATGATTTATGAAATCTCAACGGTTATTGTATGTTCTTATGATAAAGAAAATGCACCAGAAAGAGCCACGAGGTCTTCGCGGCCTCGGTCAACCCAGCCCCAACAGCAACCACACCACTATTGTCACTATTGCCCCAACTCCAAGCTATGATTAACAGAAGGTGTCAGTGTCGTCTAGCCGCGTGACGCACTAGGAATGGCAATGATAAGCCATTCTTCGGGAACGAGTGTCACGGGGATCTGTACGCATTGCTAGGGAGGCATTTCCAGGATTTCTTGAGTGCAAATACTCTGTACTCAAAGGCACCGAGGGTTGTTGAGTTACCCTATGGTTTGAAATAGAATGGTGACTGTTTCTTCTGAATAAGCAACTGCTCGGTGGAAAGCCAGATCAAATTTGCTACTTGTACCCTTTTAGCAGGTGCACTAACATGGTGGAATTCCCATGTTATGACTGTTACTCATGATGTTGCATACTTGATGACTTGGGTGAACCTGAAGAAGAAGATGACTGATAAGTATTGTCCACGAAACGAAATGAAGAACTAGAGGTTGAGATTATGGAATTAAAGGTGATAGGTTGATGTGGTCAAATACAACTAACATTACTCAAGAGCTGCACACTGTGATGTTAGATATGTTCCCTGAGAGGCAGATAAAATTGAAAGGTCTGGTCGGTGGATTACCGACATGATTCCATGGAAACATCGTGGCTTCAAAGCCAAAGACCATGCAGGAGGCTATTGAAATGGCCACAGAATTGATGGACAAGAGAGTCAGTACCATTGCAAAGAGACAAGCTAAAAACAAGAGGAAGTTAGAAAACACTTCCAGAAACAACCAGAACCAACAACAACAACAAAACAAGAGACAAAACACCGGCAGGGCATACACTGCTGGATCGGGTGATAAGAAACATATGGGGGATCGAGACCCCTATGCCAAATTGTCAATACCACATGATGCGTCCGGTGGCTCCAATGTGCTATAAATGCAACAAGTCGGTCACCTCGCTGTGACTGTAGGGGTACGGGAATGTCAAACACAATAACAACCTGAAGGCACGGATGGGTCAGAAACCTACTGTTTGGTGTGGAGATCAGGACACTTCAAAAAGGAATGTCCAAGACTGAAGAACAACAAAGGCAACCGTGGTAATCAAGCTGGGAATGACAGGGCTCCAGCGAAGGTGTATGTGGTTGGAAATGCCTGGGGCAATATCCAGATAACCGTCGTTGCGGGTACGTTTCTTCTAAACAACCGCTATGCTTATATCTTGTTTGATACGGGTGCCAATCGAAGTTTTGTTCTAAGCATTTAGCTCCAAATTAAAATTACACATCCACTAGATCACTATTATGATGTCGAAACTAGCCGACGGAGGATAATGGGTTTCTTAAACACTATACTTAAGGGTTGACATTAAACTTCCTATCCACCTCAATTCTACATAAATTAATGCTGGTAGAATTGATAGTTTTTATGCCATAATCGGATGGATTGGTTTGGCGAAGCACCAAGCGGTCTTGCATGTGCCGAGAAGAGTGTTCGATCCCTGGAAAAATAAACTTGAGCATACACGGTGATGGAAAGTACCCAGGGAATGTGACCGATTAAACATTCATTTTTGCGCTAAACGCAGAAGTACATGGAAAGGGGTTTTCTTTCTTTTTTGGCACATGTCATACAAAAGAGATTTGAAGACAAGTCAAAGAAGAAGCTACTTGAGACGTACATCGTTCAAGATTTCATGAAGTATTTCTGAAAGACTTGACGGGTCTTCTCTGACTCGACAAGTGGAGTTTCAAATTGATTTGGTACTTGGTGCGACCAGTAGCAGGGACTTATCGATTGGCGCTTCGAAATGAAGGAGTTATCTGAGCAAAGAGGGAGCCTATCCGACATATAAGGCTTTATAAGGCCCAGTTCTCGCCCTGGGGAGCTCGATCTTGTTTGTAGAAGAAGACGGGTCATTTACGGATGTGCATTGTTACGGGAAACTTGAATAAATTACGGTGAAGATAAACGTTATCCGCTCCCAGTTTTGATGACTATTTTATTCGCTAGGGCAGAGTGTCTACCGAAGATTGACTTAAGATCAGGATATACACCAATGAGGGTTAGAGAAGACATTCCGAAAACTGCTTCAGAACTCGTTTTTGGGTCATTACGAATTTTTCAAGTTATGTCGTTTGGTTTGACAAACGCACATGTGTGTTTATGGACCTCATGAACCGAGTGTGCAAACCTTACCTGGACAAATTCGTAATTGTCTTTATTGACGATATTTTGATCTATTCCAAGAACAAGCAAGAACACAAAGAGCATCTGAAGATAATATTGGAGTTGTTGAAGAAAGAGGAGTTGTATGCTAAGTTTTCCAAATGTGAATTTTGGATTCCTAAGGTACAGTTCCTCGGTCACGTGATCGATAGTGAAGGAATTCATGTGGATCCAGCCAAGATTGAATCCATTAAGGATTGGACATCTCCTAAGTCACCAACAGAGATTCGTCAATTCTTAGGTCTTGCTGGATACTATCGGAGGTTCATTGAAGGGTTTTCAAAGATCGCCAAACCTATGACCAAGCTCACCCAGAAGAAGGTTAAGTTTGAATGGGGCGATAAACAAGAAGCAGCTTTTCAGCTGTGAGCAAAAGTTGTGCAGTGCACCATTCCTTGCATTACCTGAGGAAGCAGAAGATATTCATCGCTTCTGCGTTGCTTCGAAGAAAGGGTTTTGGGCGCTTTGTTTGGATTTGCAGAGAGAAAAAGTGATTTTTATGCATCACGACGTTGACGATTATGAGAAAAGCTTACATGACTCATGATTTAGAACACGGGCAGTGGTGTTCGCTTTAAGATCTGGAGACATTATTTATACGGAACAAGTGTTACAGTGTTCACGACCACAATAGTTAGAACACATTCTTAGATTCAAAAGAGTTGGGACTGAGGCAAGGCGATGGTTAGAGTTGTAAGTGCTTACGATTCGTATTGTTATCACCTGGGAAAAGAAAATGTCGTTCTGACGCTTTAAGCAGGGAAAGAACGAGAACCCCATAAGAGGTTCGAGTTTTAGTTATGACTATTAGTTTGGATCTTCCCAAACAGATCTTAAATGCTCAGACCGAAGCGCGAAAACCCGAGAACATTAAGAGTGAAGACGTTGGGGGAATGTTGGTTGAAAATGCAAATTTCCAGAAGCTATTAGAGAACAAATGTTGGAACACGTGCGGATGGAAAACCTATGCCTAAATGGCAGGAGTGGTTAATCCTTGTTATGGCCGATTTGCTGGACTGTAATATGCACGAAATCCCATAAATCAAAATATTATTCATCCTGGTTCGGAAAAAACGGTACCTCAAGACATGAAGAAGTTGTATTGGTGGCAACCCCACATGAAAGCGACATAGCACTTATGTTAACAGTGTTTGACAGTGCTACGGGTCTAAGGGGCTGAACATCAAAGGCCATCAGATTGTTGGTACAACCTAAGATCCCTGATGGAAGTGGGACAAACATCCACCTGGATTTTTTACTAAGCTTCTAAGTCGTTCAGTGCTATGACACAATTTGGGTGATCGTTGACCGCCTCACTAATCTGCGATTTTACACAATGAGGGAGACGGTCCTTTGGATAAGCTTGCAAGATTGTACTTAAAGGAGGTGGTCACGAGGCATGGGATACCCGTCTCAATCATTTGCGATCGTGACCCGAGATTCGCATCTAATTTTTGGAGGTCACTTCAGAGCGCTTTGGGTACAAACTTGGATATGAGTACTGCGTACCATCCCAAACTAGACGGGCAAGTAAGAGGGCAATTCAAACTCTCGAGGATTGCTGGTGCCTGTGCCGATCGACTTTGGAAAGGGTTTGGGTTAACCATTTGCCATTAGTCGAGTTTCATATAACAATCAGAAAAAAGCTATCAAGCTAGCATCAGTGGCTCGCACCATTTGAAGCACTTTATGTCGATAGTGTCATCTCCACCTGTTTGTTGGACTGAAGTTGGAGAAGCTCAGATACTCGGTCCAGAATTAATCCAAGAAACCACTGAGAAAATCATTCAGATCAAGCAAAGGATGCAAGCCGCTCGTGACCGGCAGAAGAGTTACGCTGACTTGAAGCGTAAACCAATGGAATTCCAAATCGGGGATAAGGTCATGCTTAGGGTCTCGCCTTGGAAAGGGGTCGTACGTTTTGGCAAACGGGGGAAGCTGAACCCTAGGTATGTTGGACCTTTTAAGGTGATAGAAAGGGTTGGAGAAGTTGCTTACAAGCTTGAACTTCCAGAAGAGTTGAGCAGAGTTCATAATACGTTTCATGTATCTAACCTGAAGAAGTGTCATGCCGACGAACCTTTAGCCGTTCCGTTGGATGGACTTAATTTGGACGACAAACTTCATTTTGTTGAGGAACCGGTAGAAATAGTGGGCCGAGAAGTTAAACGGTTGAAGAGAAGTCGGATCCCATTGGTCAAAGTTCGGTGGAACTCCAAGAGAGGTCCCGAGTTCACGTGGGAACGTGAAGACCAATTCAAGAAGAAATATCCACACCTCTTCACCAAGACCACACCGTCGTCAAGTGCTGCATTGTGAGCCTTGAGGACAAGGCTCGTTTAACGGGGGAAGTCTATAACACCCTGTGTTTTCAAGTCATTGACGACGTCAACAAATCCGCAATGTACCTTTTGTATTGTACATGTTTGCTTGAAGTTGTAAACGTTAGGTTAAATCGCGTACGCCAAATATTATCGTTTAATGTGAACGGGCATCAAACCATCAAACGTTTGCATCAATCATGGGTTATATAATTATTTTTATAATAATTATGGTCGTTGTTCATTTATTTTATTGGTTACGTAAGTTAAATGCGTTTCGCGATAAATGTACGTTTAAGAATAACCGGAAGCACGTTAATTTATTAACGCTTCAACAAATACCCTCGATTATACCCAATACCTAAAGTTTTATTAAACTTTACATAAGTACATGTTACTTGCACTTTGCACACTAGAAAATATATTATACACAAATGCATGCAAGTTGGTAACTTTTAAATAAAAGTTACATGTTGTAACTTTAAGTAAATGATACAAGATATATTGTTTACTAGCAAAAGGCTTCTAGAAACCCTCCCCCCCCCCTCATTCCACACGTCACAACACCAAAGAGATGAGAAATAAGTCTTGTTACTAGCAACTTAGTCAATGTACATCCTATGCATTTAAGACTTAACCATGCTTTGTTACTTTGACTCACAACACAAAGACAACTTCCCTTAAAACCCTCATCTTGCCCTTAGACCAACTATTGCAATCTTTTTGACCATATACATCTTATATACATGCAAGTAGCTAGCAAGTAACTCATACACACTTTACACTTAGAGAAAAATTCACAAAACCTCTCTTTGTGCCTTATAGAGCTCACGGCTCAATACCACCACCCAACCAAACCCATATCAAATTTTCTACAACCCATACCCTTCTATATACACATATTCTAA
This sequence comes from Tanacetum coccineum, assembly GCA_026074375.1. NCBI lineage: Eukaryota > Viridiplantae > Streptophyta > Magnoliopsida > Asterales > Asteraceae > Tanacetum > Tanacetum coccineum. Next base: position 57,966 of record BQNB010010103.1, read on the forward strand.
GATATACTAAGGCATTTGCAAGCATTGGTTAACCATATTCAAGTATTAATCAAGAGAAAGAAAGCTAGGGTTTTTAATTAAGGAAAGCTAGGGTTTCTTTGTGCAAGCTTTGGTTTTGTGGCTAAACAAGGGTTTAGTACTTGATTATCATCATCATCATACATAATAAGGTCTACTAAAACTCTTTATGTTGTTATATTTTTCATTTTTATGTATATGGTTATTCTATTTAGCTTAAATCACCATTTAGGATTATTAACATGTAAATATTAATATTAATTATGGACTTTTAATCATGTTATTAGAACACTAAAATAAAGTCATGTTGGAACAAATACACTTGTACACTTATGGTTTATATGTAAAAGTGACTAAGTATAAACTTGATGTACAAAGGTTAATTATGAAATGTTAAGGGTAAAAGTTTACTTTGGATGGTAAACTTGGACCATTGAGGACTATATGGACAAATGACCCTGAATCTGCATGGATGATATATAACATATATGAAATATAAGACATATGGTGGGTTACAAAATGGAAGAGTATAAAAACAAAGATTAAAAATGAACTTAAGAGAATCACCACAACATTCTGTCCAAAATCAGAATATTTACCTACTTATTTTATGTTTTTATAAGATAATACATTTCACGACGATTCCGAAAAGGTAAGAAACTTGTCAAACGGATTAATAACGAAAAAGTTACGGTAAAAACAAGTTATACGTTAATAAACGGAGTCGTAAATGAATTTTTATAAAAACATTTTTATAAAAATTATAAACAGCAAGTGTTGATATTTTTAATAAATAATACACATTTTTAGGATTCCAAAATGATAAGAATCGTAATTTTTCAATTAATAACGAACGAGTTATGAATTTTACGAGTTTACGACGAGAAATACTTTTATAAAACTATTTTTATAAAATTTACTATTATGACAGAAGTTATATTTTTGTAAACTCATAATATATAGGAACTTTCAATTACGAGAATGTCACGAAAGAATCACTAAAAATGGAGGCTATAACGAATAAAATACGAGTGTATGGAGTTTACGCAAAAATCGAGTTAAATAAAACTTACGTCTGATGTGAACAGTAAAGTTACTGGTACCCAGGGGCGTCAAAATATGAAAATGTCAATTTTGATTAAACTGTCTTAATACGAGGAGATGGGCATGAGAAACGCCAGAAACGGATTATAAAACGTGAAAGTTATGACGTATTTACCAAAAGTATGTTTATAACGTTTTTAATTTATTAACACATGTTTTACTTAAACAATTTAGATGGTGATTAGTATATAGGACTTATGCATGAGTAGGAGTTAACTTAAATGTGATTAGTACTTATACGACCTTAATTTACTTAGGTTGCATTTGATCGTTCGCTCGGACGCGTTATTTGAGATATTCCCTGGCCTTTTACTCACTCAAGGTGAGTTCTTAGCCCCACGTTTTACTGCTTTTGTTTACAATGTTTTTGGGGTAAAAACATGCAATGCTTTACAAATTGGACACAATGGTTAAGTTTTCATGTTTGATTACGTGTGCTGCCGCAAGTAGCGATCAACCCTTATCTGAGGCCCATTATCGATGAAACTGTCAATTGCGGGATTGTGAGCGCGAATGTTATTACAGTTCTATGGGTTTGACAACCCCGTTCGGGTGATTTTAGCTAATCCACTGGACAAACGAACGTATACCTGTAGAATATAGGATGTTGCGGGTTAGATCATCACACGGCCTATGTAGGCCAGAAATTTGGTATTCATAACGTCCAAGCTTCGTGTCATGAGCTTAGAGCAACGTAATTACTCATTTATATGATGTCTGCATCTGTTGCATTATCATACACTTGGGAAATCTTGTGGTCCTACAATATATGATTTATCAAACCTATGAATTCACCAACATTATTGTTGAAGTTTTAAAGCAATGTTTTTCAGGAGATCAATAAGCACGATGTGCGATGGATACTTGGTGGTTTTGATTAGGATGTCTTGCTTAAAGATTTGTCGCATTCATTTTGCTATCTGTATGGGCTGAAAATCTTTGTACTTTGATCAAGTAAACAAGTTAAGCTCCGGGCTTATGTAACAATTACTTTGTTAAATCCAATGTATCGTTTTCAAACGATTTTTTGGTCGTTCTATGTTATCTTGTGTTATTGGATCTGAGGAAAGTAACACGCCCCGGACCCTTATTCCGCTGCGACCCAATTTGGGGGTGTTACAGATTGGTATCAAGAGCCAAGGTTATAGAGAACCAGGTCAAATGTTTTTGCTGGACTATAACCGTTTTCAAAAGTTGTTTTAATAACAAAGGGATTACACGGGACATACATATGTGCATACATTCATGCATACACTACTTGTTGCATTAGTTAGTTGGACTAGATGCATTCATAATTGATATACGTGGTTATAATATATTACGTATATTACAATAAGAGCCTTATATAATATACTCATATAAGTTATTTCTGCTGGTCACAGCAAGTCATGTCTGTGATCTGCTGTTTCCTATACTTCTGTTCACTTGAAGCACGATCTGGAGTATTACATCTGAGGGATCCTTACGAGGAGGCTGCCGACAGTTGTTGCGCAGGCACTGTTCTCAGAGTATGTACCTGATCCCATGGAGCTGGAGGATCATGTACCAGTGTACATTCCAGAGCCTGAGCATCCCGAGGACTTAGTGCCAGCTGAGGATGAGGCACCTACACCTCTACTACCACCATTCTTTTTATCTCCACGTATTCAACCCCTAAGTCCAAGAGCACTCGAGGTTGAGATGAGAGATGTAGCATCATCCCTCCATCATGCACTACACCCATCAGGGACACCATCATTATTACCTATACCTCCACCTGCACCATCTATTAGCCGCAGAGCTGATATTCCCGAGGCTGACACGCCGCCTCGGAAGAGACTACTACTTACTACTCCCAAACCTAAGTATGATGTTGGGGAGAGTTCTGCTGCTGCTGCTGCGAGATAGCCAGGACCCACTATGGCCCATAGAGTCGATTGCAGTTTTGTAGACACTATGGAGACCAGGCTTCGAGATACTGAGAGGAGAATGATGACCGCCTTAGAGATGGTCAACATGAGGGTCAGTTATCAGGTAGATGTTCGTAGTAGAGAGAGTTCGGAGTTTCACTCACGACATCACGATGCCCAGACGGATCGTGCAGCTGTGAGAGCTGAGATTGAGGTATTGAGGAGAGAGAGACTTGCTTACGAGCAAGAGAGTATTCAGACCCGTCAGGACTTGGCTAGGTCTGAAGCTCACTGCAGGGCATTAGAGGCACGAGTTACAGTGTTAGAGACTGAGGTGCGTCGCCACGAGTGGCAGCGTCAGGCTGCAGATGATCTTGCTGTTCAGTATATCATGCGTACCCAGGCCCTGGAGGCTGGAGCACGCGTTGACACATTGGAGGACACTGGGTAGCGTCCTAGCTTGGTTATGATTGTATTCTACTTACAGTCTGTTAGGTTTTATGGGTTACTCCCAGCTAGCAGGCGAATGATCTTTGTTTGGTTAGCTATCCTGTATAGATCTTTTGTTTCTGATTAGCTATCCTGTATAGCCTACTAAGTATTACGGGTAACTCCCGGCTAGTAGGGCTCTATGTTGATTTTCATTTTTGTAACCTAGCGATAGGGAATCATTATGTATCTAAACCAATCATGTATGTTTTCCAGTTATATATGAAATGGTGATGTTATGTCATGTCTATAATCGAATTTGTGGTGAATGAATGTCGATTTGGTTATATCATTGTTGATTATAATTTAGTTGTACATTTCACTGTGTGATGTGATCTCACTTTATTTATAAGTTATTATGATAATACCTCAATTGAGAATATTATAATTTGGTATTTTTACCAATTTGTGAATTTTATTTCTTTTTTATGGACAAGGTTTTTATATTTTTGGTTTTTCTTTGGTTTTTATCTGATAATTATACTAAAAAGAAATGAAAAATATTTTTGTACTTTTTATGTTTTTTTATAAAAGAAAATATTCACAGATTCAAACACAATTTGCCAAACGTAACGAAAATCGGTATCACAGCCTCCCCGGCAACGGCGCCAAAAATTGATTGTTGAATTTTACACTATATATATAATATATAATAAAATATAAAATATATATAAGTCTAAAAACAACAATCAATGAAACCGAGAAGTAGTATAGAGTGTTCCCGGGTCGTTTATCCCCAACGAGGCTGGACTGGAGAATCGATACAGTCGAAGATTTGAGTTTGAAGGAGAGAATTGAATTGAAAGAGTGGAAAAGTCAAATTAAACAATAACAAACAAAAACGTTTAAGAAAAACCTAAAAATTATGAATTTAAGCTAAAAAACGAAAGCACGAATCCCGAACAAAGGGAAAAAACCTAAAATCTTTAAAATTAACCCTACGAAGAAATTTTCGCTTCTAAACTACTCTAGGGATCAAATAACGAAGAATGAAAAAGACTAGACCGAAAACGGAGTTCGTTTGACCCAAAAACGAGTCAAGACAAAATCCCGCACCCGGACCGTTCTTTAAAAAAGTGAAAAGTTGTAAAAATGACCCTACGAAAATTTTTGTATTTTTCCTACAAACTATATGACAAAAGAAAATTTTCTAAAAAAGCAAAATATTTTTTTGATAATTTTTGTATTTTTTATGAATTAATTAAACTTTTAACGAAATTAAATTATAAAAAATATTAAATGACTTCGAAAAATTCTGAAAAATTTACAAAAAATACTAGACACTATGACTATTCTACGAAAAATAAGAAACACGAAATTGGCTTAAGGAATAAGCCCGAATAAGCTGTCACAGCTTATTATACCTATAAGCCAAAACACCCTTATAAATTAAACGCCTTGGGTCTTTAACGAAAAAGACCCAAGGGCGCAGTGGTAAGAGAGTTAGTGATAAAAGGGGTGTGTATCGAAGGTCCCTGTTCGAGTTTGCCTCACCCGGGCCTCTTGTCTTTCCCCCTTTTTTTTATTTTTCGAAAACTCTAGGGTAGAAAATGTAAGAAACCAAACTAAAGGGTAGGCGGGCAAATTATTAAGAATTTACACCACAATGAAAACGGGCAACCTTCACCTATTGAATTGTTACAAAATAGACCTTACGATACTAGCTTATTTTTGCTTAATGAAAAAGTGAGATTTAGCTAAAACTTAAAACTACAAACTTATTAAAGAGCTTAATCTCTATAACTTTAACAAAGGGACTTTCTTGAAAAGCTCAACGAATAAGCAGTTAAGGGCTTATTTTCACAGAAAATGACTTAACTAATTTTCAAACACTTAAAAGCTTAAAACAAAATCCTAATAAGCTAAGTATGAATAAAAAAGGCTAAATAAGCTAAACTAACTTTATTTTAGCTAAACTAACTAAATTAAGCAAAGTGGAACACCAATAAGCTGTTTAGCAGCTTATTGGTTTTCACAGGACACACAGTAGCCAAGAGGCTACTTTGAGCTTATTTTTAAGCTACCAAATAAGAACTAAAATGAAAAAGCTAAGCTAATTTATAAAGTAGACCTAGGATACATTCTAAAAATGCTTTTTATAACTATTTTGAACAGGAAATAAGCAGTGAAATAAGCTATTGAAAAAGTGCTTTAAAAACTGAAAAACTTACATCCTTACTGTGACCTTTTTTAGGAAAATGAAATAAGCTATTTGTAAAACTTAAAAAGCTAATCTAATAACTTAAAACTACCTAATAAGCTAATGGGAAACTTTTGAGAAATTAAAAAACAAATCCTAACTCCTAACCTTGAAACCTAAAAAGCATCTATAAAAGTGCAGCATATGTTGTTGCTGATGCAACTATTGTTGCTGGTGCATTTGGCAATGGCTTAAGTGCAGGCCAAATTTTGAGGTAAAAAGTCTTTGAACCTACTCACTATATGTGTTACAATGTTTACTAACACAAAATTACCTTCACATTGCTTAAAATGAATTTGAATTCTAAAAACTCTTAACTCTTAAACTGCCCTGGTGCAAATGATGAGTTTTTAAACTCTAAACTTTGTAAAACTAAACTCTCACTTCTAAAAACTGTTTAAATCCTTGTTATATGTCCTAGCTCAGCTAAATGAAAAGATTTGACAATCTAGTGTTGACTAATTGAGTCAATTTAAGCCTAATCCAAACACTCCTTAATGAGTTCTGTCAAAACTAGCTTGCACTTAAATTCTATTCTGAAACTAAAATAGGCGGAAACCTATATACTACTGTTCTACTAAATTCTAACTTTTTGAGCTTATTCAAGCTTCTTAAAACTCTAACTTATTAGTGAATAATAAGCTAGTTTCTCTACTAGTTGAACTCTTTCTTTACAGAAATTTTAAAAAATGAAACCTAACTTGATTTCAAACTAAATCAGAACAAAATTAATACATCTATAAGCTACTTAACAACTCAAGGAACAGGATTAAACATGAAGATCAAAGGAATAACAAAATGTAATAAGCTATGAAAATTGCTTAAAATGAATTTTAGAAAACTAAACCTAAATTTGTGGAATTCTTCTCCACCTAGAACATCCAGAGTAATGCCTAGGTGATCCAAAATGGCACCTTGCCTCTAAACCCGAGCTTTTAGCTCAATAAGCATTAAGTGGCTTATTTACCTAGTTGCTTCCAAATTGAACACAAAATCCTTAGTAATCATATCTCTTGATTCAAATAGATGAAAATTAGTAAACGGAATGAATAAAAACTATATTGACTGAATTAGAGCTACGAACAGTAATAAAGCTCAAAATAGCTTATTTAGAGCTTACTTGATGAAAACACTTCAAAATGTAATCAAAGAACGACAAGAAGCATTGTAAACTGAATGTTTTATAGGCTAAAATTATGTATGAGTATAGAAAAAGGAAGAGAGTACAAGTGCTTAAAAGCTAATTGCTAAAAACTTTGAAAGAAAAAGCTTAAATTCGACAAAATACAAACTAAAAATTGAAAATAAAAACAACTAACTAACTCTCTCTTAAACTTCTGTCTTCTCTTTCTTTTATAGGCTGCTAATGTGTTTGTTGTGTTAGTTTGGTGAGAGGAAAACCAAAAAATCATCTAAACCGTCGAATATGCCTTGGGGATTTGTGGGATTGCCAAATAGGATTTAGGGTTTTAGTGGAGGAGGGGGGAGAGGTTTGACCATGGGGTTTTTGAGGTGCAGGGTAAAAGGTGAGATGGCAAACCCGTGAGTGAGTTTTGGGGAAGACAAAAATGGCGGGAAAGACTGGTATGAAAAGGTTAGGGGTGACAGGGGTGAGTTTGTGGAAATGGCAAGGTTGGCCCCTCTAGGTTATAACTTCTTTTGCACAATTCGTCCTTGTGGTTATATAACTTTTGGGGACTTGGCAAAACAAGTCCCCAAGAGTTATATAACTCTTTGCAACACTCGTCCCTTTGGTGTACAAGTACTAGGACTTGACAACTTTGGCCCTTCTAGTGTGACTTTCCAATAATGGCAATTTGGACCCTTCTTTTCTTTTTCTTCTTTTTTTTCTCTTATAAATACAAGTTTAGGGTTTGGCAATTTTAACCCTCAAACTTATATTTCTTCACATGTTGACTTTTGGATTTGTCGGGGTTGACTTTGACTTTGACCAGTTGACTTTTCTATTGACTTTTTGACTTAATTGACTTTTCGGCTTCGATTTGGCTTTGTCTTTCACAGCTTTTCCATTCCGAGTCCGGTTTTGTCGTTTTGGCTTTGTTTTTCGTCCTTTTCTTAGTTATCCGTTCCTGCACAATACAATTAGCAAAACAAGCATATATTTGGCATTTTAAGTCCGATTTTGGTTATTTCAGCTCGTTTTTAAAGGTAAAAGGTATGTGTAATTAAGCACATACCACTACCCGCTTCCATGATAGCATTATGAAGAGCATTTGATTATTGAGTTTGCAAATTGGTATTTGAATTTGACATTCTGATGAAGTTGTGAATGAATATCGGATCTTAAGTGTTATGAAGTGTTTGATTGTGGTTTTAAATGAATTAACGTTCACGGGATTTTACAAATCTTTGATTAAAACCGAGAAAAGAATCGTATCTTTCGCGGGATTTTACAAAATCAAGAAGAAACCGTGAATGAATAATTAATTGACATTTCAAGTATGATTAAGTTGACTGTTGGTTTGATTGGTTGTGTTTGTTGTGTTGAGTAATTGTCCTTTTAGTCCGAATTAAAGTCCAAAGTCCTTGTAATTAGTCCTTGAAGTTTGTTTGTCTTGCTGTTATGTTTTGATTAAACGGTGATTAATAGATTCCTAAATTCGGTCAAATACCACCTGATGCGCGGATCGACCTGGGATTTCATAACATGGGATTTCAATGGATAAAACGTAATGACTTTAGTCAAAACGCAACTATCTCTGAACAAAACGCAGTGACAATTATTTAGCAAAACGCAATGGTCTCCTTTGAAGTCAAAACGCAATCTGTCTTGGACACAAAACGCAATGTATAAAAAAAATTAGACAGAGTAACGTTTAGTCAAAACGCAATGATGGTCTTCAAAACGCAACCTGTGGAGACAAAACGCAACGAAGGTAATCAAAACGCTATGACTCTGATCAAAACGCAACTAAGCTAATCAAAACGCAATGACTCTTGATCAAAACGCAACGAAGCTAATCAAAACGCAATGACTCTTGATCAAAACGCAATGAAGCTAATCAAAACGCAATGACTCTTGATCAAAACGCAACAAAGCTAATCAAAACGCAATGACTCTTGATCAAAATGCAATGAAGCTAATCAAAACGCAATGACTCTGATCAAAACGCAACGAAGATAATCAAAACGCAATGACTCTGATCAAAACGTAACGACGAACACCCCTTCAAATATGCAAAACGCAGCCAAGAAAAAATCTTCAAACTTTCTTGTAAGCTACGAAATGATGTTAAAACCACTTAGTAATGATGCAAGGAAGTGATCTAAGCCCGAAAGTACAAGTCTTTAACATTTTTAACCACGAAACAAAGATCAAAGTTGATTTTTTTTCTTGCTTTTTTCTTTTTTTCGAACCAAAGAAAAAACCAACAAAAAACCCACGAATTTTTCACAAAACAAACACTAAACACCCCTTGGCTCGTGATACCACATGTTATCCCACTAGTTTAATCCATTACACAACTATAATCTATACCAAGATGCTAGAAAATAAGAAGAAATCTTAGAGAGAGAAAGTAGAGAGAGAAACAAGAAAAGAAGATTAGATTAGAGAGTGTTGGAAAGTTACAAGTGATGGAAGAATAACTAACACCCTTCACCAAGTGTGGTGAAGGGATATTTATACCCTTTTGCCTTAAGCTTGGCACTTGGGCTTTCTAACGGGCCGGGCTTGGTTTAACTTGGGCTTTGAGCCCGAAACATGGACAATATTAGATTACAATCCAAGCCCGTTGAACCCGACTAGCCTATTACAATACAAGACCTAGTTTGACTTTCTAAGACCGATAACATTCTTGTTTGACTTAATATAATTAAGGCTAACAATTAGTTACTTGTCTGTAGTTCTTATTAGATTTAGATTGCTTATTAATCTTGTTTATTTGCTTATAAGTTGATCTTAAATGAGCATATTTCTCTTCATTTTAGCTTAATAGTCATAGACTTGAATCTGTTTTTGCTTAATAGGTCATAAATCTTAGTTTTCCATTCGTCAATAAGATCTAGAGAAAAAATCAAAAATAGTATAATATATGTCTTAGATCATAGACTCTAGCTTTAATTAGTTGGTTTAAATTGTGTTAATAGGTTTGCTAATAAGCTAGTTTAAATCTGGTTTTTAAGGTTTAATAGTTTAGAAATTCATAAATCTTAGCTTAATAATTTCTGTCAAAGTTTTAAAGGGGTGTTTTGGTTTTAGCTCATTTGACCACAAAAAGTCAATCAAATTTGGACAATTCACTTTGGTCAGCTGAGTTATATTTTATAACAAGTTTTTAAAAAGGTTTCAAAAGTTAGTTTATGTTTTTAAAAAATTTATGACTTATAAAGATTTGCCAGCACCAGGACACTTTTTAGGCTTAACATATTGGCTTATTTAGGTTCTAGTGACTTTAGGCTTGTGTAAGCTCATACCTAAGCTTAAATCACTCATTTGAGTGTGTTTAGTGTAAGTATGATCCTAGTTTGTAGCTGCATTAGCTCTTTGTGATTAAGTGTCAAATGCATCAGCATGTACCTGTAGATGAAGTACTTGCTGATCTTTTTTAAGATCAAAAATTCGCTAGAGTTAGGATTTAGGATCTTAATTTTAGCTTAACTTTAGTAAACATATAGCTTAGCATAAATCATTACTCATTTTATATTTTCAGCTAAATAATCTAGCTTTATTTTACTTTTAAAAGTTACTTAAAAACCTGGAAAGCCAAAAACAGTAGGTCACTTAAGTAGATTCTTAATTTGCTAAATTTAGCTTAATATACTAGTTTTTATAGCTTAATTAGATAGTTAATAAGTAGTTTAACAAGTCCCTTTAAGCTTATAGTCTAGTATAGCTTTTTAAGAATTTTAGCTTAATTGATTTTAGTGCTAAATGCCTTATTTTCGGAGTTTGCTTAGTTCATGATCAATTTCAGTAGCTTAAAAGTAGTTTAAGCATTTATTTCTTTTCATTTATAGATTAAGCATATCATAAGCTCATTAGAACTTCTTTCCTTTTACATTTTGAACTAATTTTGAGTTTTTTATAGCTTATTTTCTAAAACCAAGGGTTAAGTCCCACTTTTTGAGGTCAGTTGATAAATAAGCTCTTATTGAGCTTATTTGTGGCTTTTAGGTATAAGTCTTTTTCATTAATGTTTTTCTCCTCAAGCTGTTCTACAACTTCTCTCTTTTGAGTTTTTCCTAAAAAGCACTTTTTGTTCTCAACTTATTTTAAGGCTTATTTGGATTTAATTTGAAGTCGGGTTAGGTCCTCAGGGGCTGGTTTTGTAATTTTTGGTTTTTAATTGTTTCTCAGTTAGTTCTTCATCAGTTAGTATCTTTGCTCCATTAGTCCCTCTAGTATTTGCATAATTAGTCCTTAGTTAAGTCTTTTGTTAAGTTTTAGTTAAATTTATTATTTTTATTAATAATTAGGGTTTAGCTTCTAATTAGTTTAATTAATGTTTAAATAAAAAGTAATAATTAGGGCTTTTAATTTTTATAGATTTCTGCACTTTTTCTTTTTATAGTGTAATTTTTATAAAAAATTTAGGATTAATATTTTTATTATTTTTATTATTTTTAATTAGTTTAAATCTTTAAAAAAATCATATTTAAAAATCTAAAAAGGCAAAAAATGTTTTTCTTTTTTCTAAAATTTTCTTTTGTCCTATCTTAGATTAAGAAATTTAGTTTACATTTTTAGGAGTTAATTTTAGTTTATTTGCTTATTAGTCGCGTTTTATTTGTTTTCCGTATTTGTTTAAATTGCCTTTAATTGTCCATTTTAATTGTTGCTTTTTATTTAGTAGAAATAGACTATCAAAAATATCTTTGCTCCATTCAAATCAGAATCCGAATTAAAACGTGGTTTCAATTTCACTAGTCGTTGGGGAAACGACCCGGGTGATCATACTTACCCGGTAATATACGTATTATATATATATCTTTGTGAGTGGAATTGTCCAAGGGTTACTTGGGGATTTCCTTAATTTCTCTATAAGTATATTATTTTATATGTATGTAAAATACAATCATGGCATTTTACTTGTTATCAGCCGGTCACCCTTCCAAAATTAGGCCGATATTGCCTATATTGAAGAAAATTTAAAAGTTTGATAGGTCTAAATGATAATATACAAAATACGTTACCTAAAAGTGTAGTTTTTGGTAAGTAGGTTACCTATCTATGAATTTAACCCTAGAATTTATCCATTAGTATGGAAAAAAATGGTAGTGTGAACAGGTTGTAGAATCATTGATCGCTTGTTGTTGTGTGATAAAGCTATGAATGTGTGGAATATGATATTTTCGTGGTGGGGGATCGGTCCAGTTGACGCTTTTAACCAGAATGACATGTTGTGTCATAGAGGGGGTGTGGAATGGAAAAAGAGGCAAGATTGCTTTGGCAAGCTATTTTATTAGTTGGTGTGTATTATATTTGGAAGAGTCGTAATCTTCGGGTGTTCAAAGCAATGAATGAGAGTTGCTCAAGAATCTTTCACGAAATACAAATAAAGTCGTTTGAGTGGATCAGCAGGCGATCAAAAAAGCATAATTTTTCGTGGGAAAAGTGGATTTAGTTACCTGCTCTTTGTGGAAAGCCGTCAAGTGTTGTTGCTGCTACTTTTTTATGCTTGCTGATGTTTTCCTTAGTTATGTGTCAAGCCCTTGGTGTGGGTTAGTTTAGTGTTTTCGATTTATGTGTTTTGTTCCTACGTATACATATCTCATGTATGTCGTAGCTTGGTGAGGGGTTTGTTTGATTCTGTTCTCTTTAGCTTTTGTGGTTTTCGGTGAGGTTGGTTGTTGGTTTTTGTTGTGTGCTAGTGTGCGCCTCTTGGGGGTTGTCCAGAGGTTTGTAGTTGTGTGTTTGTTGCTTTTTGGTTTGCAATAAAAGAATGACTTTCAAAAAAAAAAATAAAAAAAATAATAGTATGTAATTGAACTTTGAAAATAAAATGGTATTTGTTTTCGGTGATATAAAATATCATCTTGCTAAAAAAAAGATACTGTATAAAATATCATCCGTTATATACGACGTGGTACACTTTACCACGCCAATGAACCTTACCCCCCAAGTAACCCACAACCACGTTGCACGCCGACTTTATCTCTAACCCAAACCGCCCACCGCCTTATTTTCTCATAAATCATTTTCTCATCTCCATTCTTAACCTAACCAAATTTTCACCTTACTGATTTTCAAATCATCATATTATTTATAGTTTCACACCCTTTTTCATTGTAAACAAACTTATATTATGGGTAGGGATACTATTCTTCATCCTCAACCTCGTATAAAAAACAATTCTAAAGCACCACCAAAAGGAATACTAAAAAAGGAGAACATCAAGCCAGTGTCAACCAGCAACGCTGAACGGATATCTATCAAGCCACCCGTTATGGGACAAGTTAAGATATTAAAACGTGGTGAAGTGTTGGAAGACATGTTAACAAAACATCATAGTAAAGTTTCCAACGATATGGTCGATGATCATGAGTTTTCTAAAGTTATGGTTAATTGTCAAAAGGCTTCACCTACGAAGAAAAAGGTGGAAAGAAAGAGTCGTAAAGCCGAAGTTACAAAAGCTAAAAAAGATGTTTTATCTTCGAATAACCCGAAGATTGTGTCGAAGGAGTTAACAGAATGTTTTGCTGGATTCGGGTTTCCTAGTTCGCCTTATCCTAGTTCGCTTCCTTTGCCCGGTTTTTCGGTTAAAAATTGTGTTAGCAGCCTTTAAGGGCGACTCGTCGAATGATGTATAGCGAATTATAGTGTAGCAAAGTTGTTTAATTTGTTGCTTAACTATAGTTAATTTAGTTGATCTTTATGTAAGTTTAGTGGGAACTTATTTAGGATTAGGAGCACGTGTTAGTAACGGGTAAACGGATGAGGTTTTTTGTGTTCGAGTTATCAGGTGTTATTCTACGTACTCAGGCGTATGTTAATCAGCGTATCCGTGGCCGTTTCTGAAACTGTGAGCAGGTGTTAGTGATGCTTCGAAATTTGATCTTGTATTGTCGATGATTAGGGTTTACTATTAATTATACAACTAATTCAGTTGTGTTACTTTTGATATTGAAGGTAATCTGAGTTTAATTTGTAGTGATTTTGATCCTCAAGTTTTGAGGGATTGGGCCTTTTCAGCGAAGCATGTATTTGGATGGATGTTTTTGTTGTTGCAATTTAATTTAGAGTGATACTTTGATTTCCATTCTAGTACATGATGTAATTTGTTTTGATATGCTATGTTTTGGTATAACTTTACGACCATTTTCTTATTTGTTTTGATACGCATTAGGCATGTATTTTGGAGAGAGAAGATGTATATATTTTTTATATATTTATATATATAAAAACATCATTAAAATTTTTTAAATAAATATAAAAAACACTTTTTATGCTTGAAATAATTTTTTTACTAAATATTTATGTAATTTTTTTTAAAGTAATTCGGGTCAACTTAAAAACCAAACCGAATTCAAATTCGGTTTTCGGTTCGGTTTGATTTTCGGGTTGACTAAAAAAAATTTAACCGAACAACCCGATAATCAAACCGATCAACACCCCTACAAATAAACTTTAGCAATAAGCCCTATATAAATGCAAGATCGTTGCTCGAGCCGGAGCGATACTTGAGAAATAAAGGAGCGGGGAGATTTTAGTAAAGATATCCGCATATTAAAATCGTGAAATAACATGAACTTATCCTGAAACAACAAAATCATATACAAAGTATAGGAACATGATTTGTAGAGATATAAACAACACTAACATAGTAGCAGTAAACAGAGAAGTATGTAGCTCACGTAGCAAATTATGAATCCAAACAGTCTCGACAACCACATAAGCAACGCTACAAGATTGCCTCCACTGGAACAAGCCAAGGTAACATGCCTCTTTGCATGATAAAAGATTATTACCAAGAAACACACAATACTCGGAAGTGGACCGACGAGTAACATGGCAACCCACCCAATCACCATCGGTATAGGCCGTAAGTTGAGTAGTAGTCGAGACATGAAGCTGGAGAGCATAATTCAGAGTATGATTTTCTTTGAAACGGAATTGGTTCCGGTATGATTTTCTTCGGAATTCAATTACGAAGCAAATGGCGTTAAGTGCGTCATTTAACTCCTTACCGTTTAGTAGTTATGGACGAAACAGTGAACAACTTGGGTTTAATCCAAAAACTAATTTTTAATTCTTTTAGAGAATGGATAAACATTAACGGCTAAGCTTTGACTGGGTTATATAGTGGCATCGGCTCATAAAAGCTGATTAAGTTTTAAGATCAGACCCGCTCATGATATCATATTATTTTTTATTGATTCCCGTAAAACATTTTAAGCATAAAGCTATGTAAACTATATATCCAAATAATCAGCCGATCAAATAAGCTAATACCCATCAACCCATAAAACAGACTTCCGCTATAAGCCCAGTATAGATGCATGACTATAGCATAAACTAACCCCATGTGATAATAGATTGGCATAAAGCCCAAGTTCACGACCTTATGTTTAGCAATGGCACAATGTGTGTTCATCAGACGTTTAATATTTTAGTTTTGTATTTCAAGTGTCATTTCTAAATTTTAACAAATCAACATATATTTAGGTAAAAGTGGATTTTTACTTGATTGGATAAAAGTAAAATAATTCTACTTTAAATTATAAAATTGTGTGCCAGTTGTTGATACAAAAGTTGGACGATCCTTGATTAGGTCCGAATGAGGTGTAATACGGATCAGTTAGGCTCCGGTTCCTGTA